>LKNJ01005158.1:34868-59931 GCA_002120245.1 Maccullochella peelii | reverse complement strand
ACTCAACTTGTCGTGTTTGGAGGAGAAAGAATGCTGAGTTGCATCCAAAGAACACCATACCTACTGTACGTCAACATTGCTGCCATATAAGCTCAGGTCCTCTACCAGAGGCCTGGGAGCTTGAGGGTCCTGCGTAGTATCTTAGGCCCATCTTCCTGAGCTAGCTAACATCCAAAAATAAACATTTTATTCAACTCAACTTTTTAAATGTAAATGGCCTTTTGGACAAATTTCAATCTGGCTTCAGGCAACATCACAGCACTGAAAATGTCCACACTTCCAGCTGCCCTCAGATCCNCGTCTGAAGTTTGCTAGAGAGCATTTGGATGATCCAGAAGAGGATTGGGAGAATGTCATATGGTCAGATGAAACCAAAATAGAACTTTTTGGTAAAAACTCAACTTGTCGTGTTTGGAGGAGAAAGAATGCTGAGTTGCATCCAAAGAACACCATACCTACTGTGAAGCATGGGGGTGGAAACATCATGCTTTGGGGCTGTTTTTCTGCAAAGGGACCAGGACGACTGATCCGTGTAAAGGAAAGAATGAATGGGGCCATGTATCGTGAGATTTTGAGTGAAAACCTCCTTCCATCAGCAAGGGCATTGAAGATGAGACGTGGCTGGGTCTTTCAGCATGACAATGATCCCAAACACACCGCCCGGGCAACGAAGGAGTGGCTTCGTAAGAAGCATTTCAAGGTCCTGGAGTGGCCTAGCCAGTCTCCAGATCTCAACCCCATAGAAAATCTTTGGAGGGAGTTGAAAGTCCGTGTTGCCCAGCGACAGCCCCAAAACATCACTGCTCTAGAGGAGATCTGCATGGAGGAATGGGCCAAAATACCAGCAACAGTGTGTGAAAACCTTGTGAAGACTTACAGAAAACGTTTGACCTCTGTCATTGCCAACAAAGGGTATATAACAAAGTACTGAGATGAACTGTTGTTATTGACCAAATACGTATTTTCCACCATAATTTGCAAATAAATTCTTTAAGAATCCTACAATGTGATTTTCTGGATTTTTTTGTTTCTCATTTTGTCTCTCATAGTTGAGGTATACCTATGATAAAAATTGGAGACCTCTCTCATCTTTTAAGTGGGAGAACTTGCACAATTGGTGGCTGACTAAATACTTTTTTGCCCCACTGTAGATAGAGTGAGGGATGTAAAACCTAAAATCATGCTCACACTTTTTCCCATAATTCCAACTTGTTGGAAGTGAGAGGATAGTGACATTTTTGCTTAAGGACCCCCTGCTGGGCCCTGGACCCCCACTTTGGGAACCATGGGTTTACACTATTTGGCAGGGCGTCATCCTCTGACAGTAGAGCCGAGCAGTTGTCTGTGTGCCATGGATAGCATGTTCATTTAATGAGTGAATAATATCCCCCTGCATGTCCAATGAACTGTGGGTTGGGAGGGGGTGATAATAACACAATAGGAGCGTTGGGGACTGTGGGAACCAATTCTCCCCAGGACAATAGACACTTCCCAGTGGCCACAGCGTGCCCATTCACTATTAGCTGCTGGGCCGGCGTACCGCGGCGCTGAATGTGCACCAGCTCAGCACAATGCTGCTTTCTCCCAAACAAGACCAGACTGTTTCCTATCCCAAAGACAACACAGGCCAGTTCTAGCCTATACACAGCCTCATTCTCACATAAGCAGTCTCTTTCTCACTCCCTCCATGTCTGCACGTCTCTCTCGCTGTCACACACACCAACAGGAGGGTAGCAACAAGGCCAGGGATTGTGGAGATATAGGCTGGGGCTGCCGTGCTGTAACTAGGCCACTGTTTCTCTCCACCAGAGCTGCTGGTCGTTGAGATATTCTGGGCTGAAATGTTATTAGCGTAACCCAGTTTACCCAGTACCAGGTGACTGATGGAAGAGGCGCTCCCCGCAGGGACACACACTCTCAAGGACAATGCACACCAAGAGGCAGGAGACGAGGGGGAAGAAAGGTGGTGCTGGAACAGGTGATGAATGAATGAGCTCAACGTGGTTACGTGCTGAATTCTGCGGTCAGAGGAATCACTGCTGGATATCGGCACATTTGGATAAAGTATGTGTGTGTGTGTGATGTCCACTCTGTGCTCTGGTGTGACCCAGACGCAAACCTGTACCCAACCTTTTCTTTTGTGTGCGCGCCCTCTGGTTGCTGTAGCAACAGAGCCTGAGAACCAAAAGGAAGGGTGGGGCTAGAGAGAGAGAGAGAGAGGAGCGAAGAGACGCACGCCTGAGAGTTTTCTAAATGTCGCCGCGTTGACACACACACACGCTGACACACAGACCAGTGGAAGTGAGAATGCATTATCATTTCAATACAGTCTGTGGTCACACAGCTCTAAGATCTTACTGGTTATCATATAAACCTTTAACTACGTCCTGTTGAATATGATTATTTTTACTGGGCTAGCAGTAAAAGACAGTAATGAATGAACCAATAAATATTTTTATGACAACACTTCAGCCAACTCATGACTGATCTCCATTCATTTTTAACTTTGCTTTAATTGGCCCAGAGCCACGCTGCCAGCCTATATTACACTATCTAAACAAATGACTGTTATCATGTGGCCTAAATATATATATATATTTAATGATTGCCATTGCATTTATCCTCTAGGGAAAGTGCTATTTATTTTGAAGTTGCCTAAATTGTAGTATAAGTGGTTCATTTTGCCAAATCCTCTCTTAAATGTCTTGCTTATTTGTCTCTGCAATAACTGTATTTCTTATTTGCAGAGACAAGACACTTTACCTGCCTGATTGCATTCAGCCAAGTGCAATCTTTGTATTCAGTTATTTATTGTGATTTACTCCCTCATTTTATTTGTGATTATTTGTCTATCAATACACTTTGAAGTTACTACTTATGTATAGTTTATATAGTACTTCTTATTTTTCATGCTTCATATTGTATATAGTAGATGTTCATAATGTGTATAGTATTCTAGTTTTTTTACAGTTACTGATACTCTACGTCTGGTCTTTTACTTCCTTTTGTTGCTGTGACAAATCAGTTTCAAGTTTATATTATCTCATCTTATTATCATCATATGGTTGAGATCACTTTCAGGAGTTCACTGTACTAACTTGTGTGGTGATGTGGAGAACCTTGCATATTCATATCACATTTCCACGCAAGTCACCGGAAGCCAAAAGTATTAAATAAAAGTCAAATCTGTTGATGTCAAGGTGTTAAAATGGAGAAAAAGTCAAGGAGGAGGACAGAAGACGAGGAAAAGGTACAGCTGTCACACATAAACTGATATGAGTCTCTTTTCTTTGTGCGTGTTTTCTTAAAGGCTTAAAGAAGGACTCTCTCTTTCCTTCAAATGACTTCAATGTATTGAAACTGACCTCTTATGAAAGACAGACAAACCGTACTTAAAAAGCACCTTTGTTTCATGTCTTGCTTTCAGCCGCTGTGGCCCTGCAGGCTCCTGCAGGCCATCCACACGGATGCTGATGTGGATCATCGGACACATGTTTAACATGGACTCCTCTGCTCTGAGGTGAGCTTAAGTGTTGGATACGAGTCAGTGCATACCTTTAACTGTTAATGGTAGAGGAACGGTCTGTTTATAATGGAAATATACTGTGGTTTTCCCATTCTGACCTGCGCTGTTGCTAACGCCTGCTATCCTGCGCACTAACATTTAGCTAAATGACTCCACAGGCTGAAACACCGAGTTAGATGACAGCCTGCTAGCTTCTAGTCGGATCTGCATTCATTTGGCTGAAGAGCAGACGTTTTATTCTGCTTTCCTCGAGTTCTTTCAGTGTGTCAGTAAGAGCATTATGGCTGCCATGCTGAGGACTCCCTGCGCACTCCCTCGTGTTAACAGTCTTCCTACCTGCATGGAGTCGGCGCTGATTATTTCTCCCTGAAGCCGTTTTCCGATCTCAATCGCCAGCTTGGACTTGCCGGTGCCGGTAGCTCCCAGAATCACCACCAACGACGGGACCATAGCTCTCCGCAAGGCACACTGCACGCTGCGAGCGGACGCCGCCATGATGCTGCTTCCTCGGCGCCCAGCTGACGGCTGCGCGCATGCGCAGTGGGCGTAGCGAGGAGAGGCGGGCTCTGTTACCAGGCAACAGGCAGCCGTTACTGTGGAAACATTGATCGATGGGGGAATCATGTAGTGTCTTTCATCTTAGAGGACTAAATAAATGTAATCATTTTAGCCTTACTGGTGTAAACTGAGCGCTCTGATTGGCACCTGCAGCTTTACCTTTTATTAAACTGGATTCAAACCAGTTCAGCTAAAAAAAGTAATCAGTCAATAAGGTGTCTGAACGGACTTCTCTCTCCTTGTTGCTGCATTTGTGCTTGTTGTGTTTAACATTTACAATCTCTATGAAATGCCTTTACAGGGAGGATTGCGAAATAGTTGGTATTGTTTCTATGGAAACTGTCGGAGCTCCGCAGCAGCTAGCAGAGATGCTTGTTGCCATGGCAAAGATGCCAGGATGGGTTACCTTGGAGACTGCTCAGAACAAATGGTGGCTGGGGAGAGGGAGGTGTGTGTTCACTCATACAGGTGGTTTAATGGAAAACTAATGTGTGCAGTTCAGTAGTACTCGGATCCAGTTCGAAACAACACACTGGGTTGCAGTGGAGCTATATCCAGCTACAAATTGAATAACAAATGTATAACTACATAAAATATTTTTCGTGTGTGAAAGAGACACATAAGGCAAACGGATCATTTCTGATGTCAAACCATGAATTTATTCATTTTCTTACCTACTCTTCATACATATAGGCTTATGAGGTACAGAAAAAAAAAGTGCTGAGACAAGGCTCCAAAAAAAGTATGTAAGCAACGTCTACCGCTACCGTGACTGTGCCAAAAGCAGAAACCAGTGATCAATACAAATCAAACAAATAAAAAGAAAATTGGGGCAAACCCCTGCTGCAGGTGCACCCTACTGAAAAACATCAAAAATCAAAGTCAGGGCTAATGGTGGCTTGTGCTGAATTAATTAGCAGGAAAAAGAAATTACAGCAAATTCAGAAGATGGAAGGCTTCTTTCCATCTGTGTGGGTCTGGCGTTATGTTATAAATACAGCATATTACAGCAGGGGGGGGCGTTTTCCTCAAGCACATAATGGCCCTATAACAAGAGCTACAGACTACTTGAGAGTTTCCTGAGTGCTGGTAAGAGCAGGGCATGCTACTCGTCATGAACGAGTCATTTACAGTACTAGTTCTAGGGCTACAGTGTTCTCTGTTGCATGGCTTGTGGGGCAATAGGGCGCACCATGTTTGCAAAAAATTGCGGAGAGAGAAAGCAGTAACATTAAGGTCACTAAAGGCTACACACCCAGAAGTTTAATCGGTAGATCCTCTTAAGTCCCCACCACCCACGTCAGATTTAAGAGAGTGCTACAGCTACAGTGATTGGATTGAATACAGGAGCATTAAGGTGCTTTCCACTCCACAGAGAAAAAGCAGACCGCACATGCCAATTTTCAGCAGATCACCACCAATAAAGCCCTGCCAGCTACAACAACAAAAACAGTCATTAGCTCACACTGAAACACAACTCGGTAGGAAAATATAGTATAAAAACTTTTGTCCACTCTGACTTGTACAAATAAAACCCCAGAGACAGAAAAAGTAATGAACGGTAAAGAAAAGTAGGTATTGCAAAAAAAAAAAAAACCCATGTGGTGACAAAGTGGCTAGTGTGATCAACGTTCAGTAAGTGTTTTATTTTGACTTTTTTTTTTTTTTTAATAATCATTTTATTAACAAAAATAGAAGCTTTGAGTTATCTTTGAAAAGCCAGCAAGCTTGGCCCCGGTTTAGGACGCAGGGCACAACAAAAACTAGAATGAGTATAGTAGACATCTCTGGTTTTGGTTTGGAAGGGACTGTACAGTAAGAGTACTATATACATAACATCCAATAGGATAGCCTATGTACATTGAAAGGCTTCTATAGGCATTACATCAAATGCAAAAAATATATATATATACACACACATCTACAAATATATCAGACAGCAAGATGAAAGGAATGTACAGTTGGAACTCTGTGGGCTTCATCTCCAAGCAAAAGTTGGCATTTTTGATTTTGCTTAAACATACAGATTCAATTTAAGCCATTCTCTAAGAGTTTCTTTTGGGTTATCATTTGAAGCCATCATTCACCTTTTGGCTGCTCTCCATGGCACAACAATAATAAAGACAGAGTGACATCTTGGTAAACAATCTTCATAGTGTTTTTGCAGATGCTGATTGAAAATAGGATCAATCTCAAACAATGCTTGCGTGGCAACATATTTTCTAATTTTCTCCAAATAATGCTACAAAAACAGGCCGTTAGTGTGGGAATGGTGCTGCTGTCGAAACATCCATGATGCAAGAAGAGAAAAACACTAAAGTTATGATTGGAAACCTGCAGGCACACAAGTTAGGACTTAAACTGAGCTATTCAGAACATTTTGTATCCTTCCAGTTGTAACATTATTGTTGCGTGGCTCAGTGCAGTCCTGCTACAGTCCCCTGCATTCCCCATTATCAGCAAGCATAAAGCTGGAAACTTCTGACAAGGAACACGTGTGAATAAAAGAAGGAGAAACAAGGTACTATGGAGAATAAGATGAAAGAAAAGACAAAGAGCAAAAGAGGCACACAAAATGTACAAGTTGCATGCCGAGCGCTAAGGAGCAGGGGACTGTAAAGAAGTTGAAATTTGAAGGAGACTCTACAGAGAAACTTCAGGGGGCCCTTTAGACTGATGACAGAAAGAGGAGACATCGTTGCTGTGCAAGCACACCAAGCCCCATCACAATCAAGGAGACGTCTGACCACACCGTGCAGCAGTTAAACAGCACTGTTGTAGCAGTTTATCAACTAGAAGCTGCTGCATTCACAACAAACCTTCCTGTAGCAACCGACAGTTTTGAACATTTTTGAGCGAGGGGAAATATAAGAGTTTGACAATCCTTTATTGAGTAACCATGGACATATTAATCTGCCCGTAAGATGCCCCACAAGATCAGTCCCTAGCTTGCTGTCCTGACTGGCTTACAGCCTTGTCAATCACTCAGAAAGCTGATGTGCAAACCACAAAAATAGAAAAAAAAAAAAAAAAAACCCACCCACACTATTCCAACGTGACCAATTCAAGGTGAACATTAGTGTCTTTTCTCCTTCATGTAGTCCCGCTCAGTTCTGTGAGTGTACATGTGAGGTGACGGCCGGCCCAGACGCTCAGGATCGTTTCAGCTGGGCCAGCCTATGCAGCAGCTGCAGCTGCTTGGCTTTCAGCTGCTTCCTCTCCTGAGCCTTCTGCCTCTCCCTGGCGTGCAGCTGCTGCAGGTACTCCGTGGCTCGTGTCAGGATCGCCACCTTGGGCGTCTTGGGGAGGTCCGCTAAGCCCGGGATCTCGTCCCGCAGCGACAGGAAACGTGAGCGCAGATCGTTCCTCCGCTTGCGCTCGAGGAAGTTGTGCGCCTTGCGTTTGTCTGTGTCCTCACAGTCGGAGGACTGGGGGCTGGAGAAGAAGTGGGGCTTTGAGGGAGAGCTGTGGGAATGGGAGGATGAGGAGGAAGAGGAGGAGGGAGGAGACGACGGGGATGTGGAGCAGGTAGGAGAGGAGGCCCTGGGGTTAGGGGATTCTGACCGGACTCCGGCCACAGTCACATGAGACTTCCTGTTCTCTAAGTTCAAAGGGGCGTGACCGGGCCGGGGGTGGTGGTAATGTGAGTTCTGGTGCGGCTGGGTGGAAGCCTCCTGCCGGACCCTCTTCCGAGGCGGCTCAGCCGGCGTAGGGAGCGCGTCCGGAGAGGGCGCAGCATAGTTGTGCTGCTGTTGGTGGATGGAGATGTGGAAACGCTTCATGCTGGGGTCGAGGGGGTCGGCTCGCACTGTTATGGTCACTGGTTTACGAGTGTTGACCAGTCGCCGAGGTTTGCGTTGCTGCTTGTGCTCCACCGTCACCACATCAATCTCCTCTTCGTCCTCATCTTTGTCATCTTCATCATCTGAAAAGGGCAAGAGGGAAGGTATTAATGGCACGTTTGATTGTGCAAAACACCTGCTAATGACTGCTGGTGACAGCTGAAGCTGGAAAGATGAGTCACATCAAGAAGCCACCTCAGCGTACACACCGCCCCGGCCTCCTGCCTCCTTAAACCAATTAAATGCTTTGGTAAAAATGAGCTTCACGGAATCTACATGATCTCACACACGCTACAGAATACACACTCTCACAGTGATGATTCACCGAGTTCCCGGAGTTTGTAGAGACAAGGTTAGGTTAAGAAGCACTCAGGTGCAAATCAGCAACTCTTTGACTTCTTCAAATGAAAACCAATATTCAACGCTACGCACGTTTATAACCATTTGCTGCTCTATTTACTCAAGTGGAAACAGGGTTTTAGATGAGTAAAGGTCTTATTGACTTGATTCCCGCCAACTGACTAGACTCTTGGGAGATTTTCGATCCTCTTTTAAATTGAAACACACTTTTAAAGTAATTGCACCTCTGTGTATTTGACTGCTCAGAAAGTAGTAATCTCTATATGAATAACACATTAAAGAGGGGATGGTCAAAGAGCTCTGGTGGGAGGGGTGCCTGCCTATTATTTACAGCATTCACGACATCTCATATTACAAGGCATATAGAATGAATTCCCTCAAGTAGCCCTATAATATAAGCATACATTTATTTCCTATGATTGCTCATATTATCCTCTGAAATGGTGCAAAATACTGCCTCAAACTCATGTCAAAGAATTCTGCAGGCTTAGCCGACCTCCTGAATGGCTAATCCCGCCCTATTCACAGCCCAGGCTGGCTCGCACCAAATCCACCCACTGACACAATTGGCGCTGCAGCCTGTTGAGTGGAGGAATGCAGCAACAAGTTCGCTTTGTGACATTCCACACACCATTATGCACGGTCCAAGCTCATCATCACATGGCAGCCCACATACCAATCTCAATCATATGTGTTCACAGAGTGGAAATGGCAAAAAAGGAGGTCAGGGAAGATTTTGGCTAGACAGAACTAAAAAGAGGGTTGGATTTTCCTTCCCTCCCCTCCTTGTTACATAAAGTTCCAATAATAATAATAATAATAATAATAATAATAATAATAATAATAATAAGTCTTCTTATTTAATTCATGTCAAATCTGAGCCAGGGAGTGCAGGAGAGGATATTGTTATCATAAGTCAGACTGGAGAGGAACAGGCAGAGGGAGCAGCTGGTTTGCTGGAGCCCAGCCAAGCAGCAGATGTTTCAATGGGTGTGCCCTCTCTGGGCTTGAAGCATGTGTTGCATGCACCAAGGTAACGCAATGCAGTCATCATGTGCCATGCCAACCATACTGCCAGATAATGGCTAATCAAAACAAAATATTAACTAGAGAAATTAACATGAAATTTCAGGTCCATTTAACCCCAAGTCACCCATGCAAAAATGACTGGAATATAACTCATGTGGACAGGCAAATAGAGAAACTACAAAGCAGATATTTTGGAAGATTTAAGGAATATTATTGAAATGGCATGAGAAAACTACCATAGGGTGAGGTTGTGGTCACTAAATACCTATAGAACAAACGTATAGCCTACAAATAGGATATAGTAACAACCATAAAGCTTCACCACAGCCAAACAAGTCAAAGAAGAGCTAGTAACATGTTAGAAATGTTACTCCCGTATGTTGCATATGCCATCTGTTAACTGACCTGATGAGTCTGTGTGGGACTCGGAACCAGAGGACACTTGTTTCTTGCATCCACCGTTTGTCGGGAAAGTGAGCACCGCAGCCGGGTCCACACAGTCCGCCGCTAGTCCGCTGAGGGCAGACGCGTCGGCGGGGGCACTCTGCGCTCTCCCTGGGGACGTAACGGCAGACGCGGCTGCGACTTTAGCAGCGGCCCCCGTCCCGGGACAGGAGGCCCAGCGCTCCCCTACAACTCTCTCCAGCTGCTGTCCGGCCGAGAAGCCGCTCCACATGCAGTCCTGGATGATGATGGAGCTCAGGTTCCCGAAGGAGTCATTGGCTGTCGTCAGCTTGCAGGGCAGGTCCTGCTGCTGTTCGTCTTCCTGCCCTAAGAACTGAGAGACCCACTCCAGCTTGTCCCCCAGAGACGGGCAGAGCAGCCCGACCCTGCCCGACCCTTCCACCGCCCGGATAGGGGACATGGGCGGGGTCGGTACCAGCTCGAATTTCTTCCATATGTCCTCGCTGGGCGCTGTGGACTTGAAGAAATCCTCGTCCGGGTCGTGGTGGTCGTCGTAGAAATAATGTTGGTAGTGGTCGAGGTGGTCCATGTCCCAGTTTTCATAACGAGGCGCGGTGGAGCTAATGCCCGGCATCGGGGCTGCAGGCAGTGGGGTGAATCACTCCCTGTTCCCTCTGTCTGCAGGGAGAGAGAGCCGACAGTTGCATCAGAACTGAGCTTTATTCTCATCAAAATAATCACACCCCTGTCCGTAGACATGTTGCCGTCTGGGGTGAGTGGGTTGACTTTGGTGCCATGCATAATGCAGCTATTTTGGATGCATCCTGCTGGTTTAATTATATTGTTTGTTACAGCAAAAATCACACCATCCATCCACAGAGGTGTAGCAGATAAACGAAGTACCTGTATCAGAACATGATACAACAAGATAAGACAACAAGAGTCCGTGTAAAGGTCAATTAGTAGCATAGACACACTGAACCCCCCCACCCCCACCCCACACACACACACACACCGCATTAATAGCCTACAAACTATCCTATGCTTTAATACCGTAAAGTTAAACTACTTCGTGTTACTGCTGAGCAGTTCAAGTTTCGCAACAGTGTTTCATTACATAAGTGTTTTAGTAGTATACTGTGACAGAGAGGGAGAGGAGGGTCTGGGCTTCTGGTTTCTGCTGGCTGCTCGGCAGAAGATAGAGTGATTAAATTAGATTGAAATAGATTAATTGGATAGACAGGTAGCCGCCCTGACTGTCAATGAACCTGGTCAGACCGGGGGAGTCGTAGGCTATGTAAAGTACTATCCGACTCCTCCTCGGTTCAGCTGCTCCCTATCAAACTCACACAATTCAGCTGCGACTAAAAAAGCGCCGATCAGTTAATTAAGCAGCAGACGCGCTGGAAAGCTGCACACCCAAAACTTCCAAGCGGCTCATTTATTGTCCGAAAAACCTCCATTCCTGCGCCTGTGCGTTAACGTCCTCCTATGCGAAGTTGCTGGGAACTAAAAGAAGAGTTTTACCTGGTGTTGAGAGTGAAAAACCTGCCTGCGTCTTCATAGAGCCGCCGTGCGCAATTTAAGTGTCCAAAAACAACAAAGAAGCGGCCACGATGATTCCTTGCGTATAATCTGCCTCAAAATGTGAGCTCTCCAGCTGACCCGGGTTGTAAACAGTCGTTACGGTAAATGAGTCCGTTTGGCCGCAGTCCCACTGCTCACAGGGCTGGATGGGCTTCGGCTGTAGTCACTTTTCTATGCCGACTGCTGCACTGTATGATCCGAGGGAAGGAGAGTTGGCTATTATGCATAAAAGGCGGGTCGTAGTAGGAGAGCCACGCCTGCCGTTTAAAGGTGCAGTACGCGCAAAACGCGCATGATGCGCTGCAGAGAGGATGTTATGAGGGCAGAGGGCTATATGACACCGATTTCATAAGATGACACTGTTCTGCTTCTGGCAAACATAAAAACAACGTGTGTGTGTGTGTGTGTGAACGTAAACACACTTGTGCAAATACATGAGCACATGTGTGTAATCATTATACTGCATAATAAGGCTTTAATAGGGAGGGCATGTTCTACAACAGGCAGCAGTTACTGGTGTGTGTGTGTGTGTGTGTGTGTGTGTGTGTGTGTGTGTGTGCTTTTACATCTATCTTTCCAATTTGAGTTTTAGACCTTGGGTGTGAGGACATTTTTGGAAAGTGAGGACATTTTGGCCAGTCCTCAGTTCTGTTTGAGGGTTGGTTTTAAGGTTCGGGTTAGAATTAGGTTTAGGGTAAGAGTTGGGGTTAGACATGTAGTTGTTATGGTTAAGGGGCTAGGGAATGGATTATGTCAGTGAGTGTCCTCACAAGTATAGAAAAATGTGTGTGTGTGTGCGAGTGTGTGACAGTCACAGAGATTCGATGTGGACATATGGCTGCAGTATCCAATGTCGTCCATGCATCTTGTAGCCCCTGTAATCAATATCAAGCTTATGATGTAGAGCCCTCCCTCTGAGAGAGTCAATGTGGACGCAGTGCTCTGTGTCTGCCATGTCGTGTGTGTGCCCTCGACAGCTGCACACACACACACACACACACACATGCAGACACACACACCAACAACTGCTGACACTTGTTTTTCTTGCCATATGAAACCTTCTCAGTCTTGCCTTTTTTATTTTTTTCTCGACTCATGAAACTATGCTGCAATAAACTTTGGCACACTCGCACTTGAGGATGATGATTGAGAAACATCCTTCCTTTAACTGCTCCTCTGAAGTTCCCCCTCCAGCTTGGCGGCGATGCAGACAGCGTGAAATCCTTGTCTGTCCACCTCATCTTCCCATCAAACTCAAGACACCAACGCCTTCCTCTTTCCCTCCAACCCCATCTTCTGTCACTCATCCTCTATTCTTCTCTCCTCAGTTTTACCCTCGCCTGCTTTTCTCCCTCTCCCCCCTCTTGTGCTTTTATCTCCAGTCACCCCTGATCAAAAAGATCTTGACCCTACATGAAACAGGGAGACTTTAGAGGGTTATATCCCCCGTTTCCCAGGAGAGAGCCTACAAAGACACAGAACTAACAGACTGGAGAAACAGAAGTTGCAGTCTTTCAATTTCCCCGTCTGTATCACTTTCTCTCAGCTCGTCCTGTTTCTGATCCCTCTTTCGCTTGCCGCTTTTATCTCGTTCCTCTCTGTCTTCTGCCTTGTTACATACTTTGAAATGCTTAATCTGCCTCCCTGCTTTGAATTAATCATCAAAAGTGAATGGGTGCAAGGACCATCTACTTCAAATGAAAAGAAAAGAAAAAGAAATGTCTTTTTCAATAAAATAAGTAGAGTAAGTGAGTTTAGCCCTCACTGGGGAGATCCCACTCTTTCTTATACTAAATGGCAACATTTCATTGACATGTAAATGTAAATATGATTTTGGGAAATGTTCTTCCCATACAGATCCTTATATGGATGTGTTGTGGTGGGGCTCAAGGGGAAATCGCTGATTTACAGTAATGGATTAGTGAACCTTGTTTGCATGAAAATAGGAGGGGTAACTTGTGATGTGCACTGAATCTCTGATCTGTCTCCCTCTATTTTTTTTCTGTAGAAAACGCCCATACATACAGTACAGACATGCGAGAGACAGTCTGATAGGCTTAGTGAAACATTATCACTCACGAGGAACCAATTAAGTGGTATCTGCTCCCAGAATAGAGAAGCTGATGGTGTTGATCTGCACTATGCATATTAATACATAACATTATAGAGCTCGTGTGCAACAACTTAAAGTAAAAACGTTCTGAGGCTAACGCAAACCTCAACAACATTGACATAGTTCAGCATTTTGGGAAATATACTTATTTGCTTTCTTGCTGAGAGTTAGATGAGAAGATTGATACCACTCTTGTGTCTGTACAGAAAATATGAAGCCACAGCCAGCAGCCGGTTAGCTTAGCTTAGCATAAAGACTGGAAACAGCTACCCTGTTTCTATCCGAAGGTAAAAAAAAAAAATCTCTCTACCTTTAAAGCTCACTATTAATATGTTATCTCTAGTTTGTTCAATCCGTACAAAAACTGAAGAGCAAAAACGAAAAGTTGAGGTTTTACGGGGGGGATTATGTGCTGGACTATTTTTTGGCTGGGTGCAGTGACTTCTTGGAGTCAATTGTAACCATGAAGTTGCCAGGCAACTGGTATTGGTACAAGAAATAGTCCGGGACATATTTCCCTCTGTTTCCAGTCTTTATCCTAAGCTAAAGACATTAGAGTGATATCATTCGTCTCATCTAAGGCCCTATGCAGACCAAATCAGGCGCTGTGGCGGAAACGCCAGTCATCCCATTCATTTGAACGTGTGTAGTGCGTTTAGGCTGTGGCGGTGGGAACAGCAGGGGGTGCCAGGAAAAAAAGCAGCGGTGAAAAGTTGAAACAGAATCAACCTTCGGAGAAACGCAACCGACGTCACGCTGCGGTGCCCAATCACACCGGCGATCAGACCGGCAGACGGCCATGTGAAGAAGAACTTTGTTTACCATGTAGCATTGTAGCATTCCACTGTTTACCGATCAGCTGTGTAGATGGAAGAGAGACTGATCGATCGCTGCCGTGATGACTGTACATCAGATGTTCAACCCTGGCACCACGGAGGACAAAGACGTTAATCGCTGTGCAGTCGCTTGCCGTTGTTGCCGTCTTCAAGTTGGGATTGCTGGTTAGTATTTCTACTACTACCGCCCACTGCACCAACCCGCATAAGTGTGTTTCCCAAAATGAAAACTACTCCTTTAACAGACAGCAGGAATAATAAAACTTCACTTCATCATCCATGAACTCGCTGTCCTGTTTGTCACCGCTACCACCTTTCTCCATCTGCACTGTACATTTCTCATTCCCAGACGTCTTAAGGGAATTTAAGTTGGGGCGGCTCAGTTTGTTAGTGAAAAGTCTGAAGATTTCTCCCAAAATCAAAGATTATAACACTCCGTTGCTGTTTTGCTCCCGCACTTCCCCTGCAGTCTTTGGTATAACATACTGTGCACAGAATTGTGTTTCATTTTAATGTAATGTGGTCGCCTCTAATCATTACGTTAGATTCGATTAAATGCAGCTGTAATGATCCCCATGGGGCTGTCGCAGCAGTAGCAAAGTGCAGGATATGATTTTATCATACAGAATACTGCAGATGATTAAAAAGATCACACTTATTATGCAAAGAGAGAGAAATATAGAAAGAAATGCAGGTTTACTTGAATAAACTTATGTGTGTGTTAAATATGCATATGTGTACTGATCAGATTTACACAGATTTGTAATGTTAGCTATTCATGCCATTCAGATTATAAAAGGAAAGTGGCATACACATAGAAACATAAACATGCACAGGCTTGCTTTGTTCACTGTCACCTTAATATACAAATTAAAATGTCTTCCCACAGGACTATTATATTATTTATAGATTTATTTATTTTTTATTATTATATCGCAGTTTGGCATCTATCTAGTGCTGTATGGTTTGTTGTAGAAACTTCGTTTCAATGCCAAAATGTACATGTTCTTCAGGAGACGTGTGCGATTACTTTTTTTTATTCTACCATGTTCCAGTGCTTTTATATACATTTTTAAAGTATTCAAATTTATAATGTCTAAAGTGTATGGGAGGAATTCTCCAACTGAGTTGGAACCTTTCTAACTTTGAGACTCAACTGGTCAGACATCCCTTATCCTACAGATCCCATTCAAATTTGGAATTTTTAAAGTTATCATTTTTTGTTGTGATGTCCCAATTTTGACTCAATTTAAGTTCAAAGTGAGGGCTTTTACAGCAGTTCTCAGATCTCAACAGTGTGTCATGTGATCAAACTGTTACATCTCATTGGTTTTTGTCTGGTTCCTGTTTTATTTTGAAGTATAGTCTGTTCTGTCTGTTCAGTTCCTGCCCTCATGTCTCCTCTGGCTTTGATTGTCTGCACCTGCTCCCCGTTACACACCTGCCCCTGATTCCCTCGTCAGCTTCTTCCGTACTTATACTGGTCCCTTTGCTTTCTTCTCTTTTGGTTCATTGTCCTGTGTTCCGTGTCCCTGGTGCGTAGTTTTCATGGTCCTGTATTGGATGTATTTCTTGTGCTCCAATTGTCTCCTGAACCTGGATTTACCTCCTTGCTTGCCTGCCTGCACCTGCGAGTAAAGTTAAATAAATCTTTGAATTGTCTTGAGCCTCCTCATCTGTCTGCGCTTGGGTCCTCTCCCAACCATGTCATGTAACACAAGCAGAGTGGAGAGCAGAGATGTTTCAGACCAGAAAAAAAATTCTAAAAATGCTCTCAATCCCACAGTTTTAACTCTTCAAGCACATATTGTACCTTTAAAATGTTGCCACGAGCCTTTTCTCTCTCACAATGTCAATACATTTCCAGTAGGACCTATAGTTTTTGAGGTCTAAACCTTAATTGATAGGGAAAGTGCTGTCATGCTCTCATTGACTGCAGTACAATCTGCCGGCTCTGTCTCTTCCCACTCCGGTATTTTAAAATTCTTCTCTTCATTCAAACACTTTGTACACATACTATACATCCTCACGTGTTCTGCAAGACCTCCTGCCACTAATGTTCAAATTTCTTACCTAGAAGCTTAGTTTTAGACAAGAAAGTCGGCTTTCCCTGTAAGACCGCAAGGTTGAGTGTTCGATTCCGACTCAGTCCTCGGGACATAACGTTGCTCTTACGTATAAACTTGTTTTACTTGTTAATCTACTACTAGTATTACTTCTGCTGTGTTCAGTGGAGCAGTCGTACTTTTGATTGTTTCCAACTGCAGCACTTTCTAATTGGCATGTCACTAAGATCTTTTCAAATGTAGCAATGATTTCAAACCAGCTGTGCTGCTCAGTGGCAGAGTGGTTAGAGTACATGTCCATACATCAAAAGTCAAAAGTTTGAATCCCTGCTCTGACTGACTATCAGTAGGTACAGTGCCGAAGTGCAGCACTAATACTACTAGTCAAAGAGTACTATTTCAAAAAAAGCTTGCCGCTCTCACATGCATTTTCTTTAAGAAATGCCAGTTCTAGTTACATAACTAATGAATACTCAGTGTGTGTAAAGGGATTATTTGTTGCACTGGGGAAGGGAAGGAAAAAAGGGATGGAGCTGGAGAAAGGAGTGATGGCTGGGAATGTGGGCCGACCCTCCCTCTTCCTGGGTCACCCTTCACGTCATTCCTCCAGCTGCCCCTGCTCCACCCGACTCTGACCTTCCAGACTGATCAATGGACATCTAGTCTAGGACCCACCCATCAGTGTGTCTGTGGTGTATGGGCCGCTACAAGATCACTTCATGTAATCTGGGAGACTGGAGAGGAAAAGTCACAGCTGCTACCCACTGGATGGAGTTGACCTCCTACTGACACGCTAACCACACACACACACACACACACACACACACACACACACACACACACACACACACACACGGTAAAGGATTGCCTTTCAGTCCAGATGCTCATTACATCAAGCTATTGCACACACACATACATACTATATACACACCGTTTCTATTTCTCTGTCTAACCCTCCACCTCATCCCATGCTTATTTTTTTAAAGGGTCAGTTCAACCAAAATACAAAAAACTAAGTTTCTCACTTCCCTCTTGTGGTATCCAACGATGGAGACAGTTTCGGTTTTATTTGTCCAAGTTTTGTCTCTCAGATTTCTGCCTCCACTCCAATACAGTGGAGGTGAATGGACATTTGTTTGTGTTTTTAGCAGGGGCAAGTCAGTCATTGACTGCCCCAGCCCTAGCTGGGTAGCTACATTTCATCAGCAGTTGATGTTGCTCTTAGCATTACAAAAACTTTCATTTGCGATATTCAAGATCATCAATTCTTTCCAAAAACAGCGTCCTTGTTGCTGGATGATCCACAGAATACAGTTTTCTCAGGGACTATTTCCTTGGTAAAAAGAAGTTCCAGAAAACTGTTCATAACAAATGTTTAATGTAATTTTTACTGTGAACACCACAAATTAAATTCAATTTACTTCTGCTTTATTTGGGGTATAGGCAGAAATTGCAGAGATAGATATCTGAAAACCTGACCAAATAAAACCTAAACTATTAGCATTTTTTTAAAATAATTTGGTTAAATTGAGTCTTTAAAGGCCCTGAATACCTATTTTGTCAATCTGCTTCTTACTATGAGCGATGGGGTCCTACATGCACAAACATGTGAGTATTTCACATGAAAAATGTCTCTATTTTTGTTTTTGTCTATGCTTTTCTCACTTGTTTGAAGGGGGAAAAGTTATTGTCAGCTGGAAAAAGGTGATGTCACGTACTTCCGTGCACCAATCAGAGTTTAGAAGCATTTGAATCAAAATCTGATTACAGTTTTGGGGTTATGTTGCAGGATATGTCAGTCAACTCTGATCAAAACCATCAGTTTTTGGTATATTAAACTCTTAATAAATAATATTTATTGTTGCCTTTTTAATCCCCAATATTTAATATTATAGAGAAATATTTGGGATTTTAAACCAAGCTATAAAAATGTGTGTATACAGGCTTTCCAGTAATGTGTGGGAGAATATTTTCCATTTAACTAGAAAATCAAAGCAGGAAATATGGCATCAATTCAATCAATTTTGACTCCCTCTGACTCCACTCTGCAGTATATCTTTGGCTCTATAATCTATCTTCCTGTGTCATGCTTCCAACATCTATCTGTATATAACCACATCTGTATATATGCTGTGTGTATACAAATGTATACAAAATTGATTTTAGTCAAACGGCAGCACAGCTAATGATTGGCAGTTATAGAAAAGCATCAAGGAGGCAGGAAATCCATTCAGCCTGATGAGGATACGACTGAATGCTGAATACCAAGAGTGAGCAAACCTCATTGCTTTAACATGTAACAAACACACTGTAATGTGTAGACAGGTAAATCAACTTTCTACCTTGCATGCCCACCCCAGATTACACACACACACATCAGCAGCACTGATTGACAAGCTCCAAGTCACTCCTCTTCTTTCTTTAGTGACTTTTATTGCAATTTTATATTGAAATCAATTCTGGAGGAACAGGCTGTGAGCACAGACTGTACCCTGGAGAGACAGACAGACAGACAGACAGAGAGAGAGAGAAAGAGAGAGACAGAAAGAGAGGGGTAAAGAGAGAGATTGAGTGTGAAAAAGAGAGGGGTGTGTGTGTGTGTGTGTGTGTCAGAAAGCAAGGGAATAACAAGTGTCTACAGGAGAAGGAGAGAGGACGGGGAAATGGAGGAGAAAGATGCTATGCGCAATAATGAATTAGAGGATTGTGTGAACACTGTAGAGACAACTGGGGAAGGGAGGGGGAAGGTATTATATGTCAAGGGAGTGAGGAGTAAAAGAGGGATAGACAGAGGGGAGTGAGAGAAAAAAGAAACAGCATGATGTGAGCAAGATTTAGGGAGGTGAAGAGATAGCAGTTCACAGGAACAGACTTGAAGAAAACAATGCAATTACATAACCGATATTTGGCAGGGCAGCGTTGTTGAGCGTACACACACACACACACACACACACACACACACACACACACACACACACTGACAGATACACAAACTCTCAGTCAACACAGGGTACAGACAATCCCACATATATGCACATAAACCGTAGTAAATAAATACAACGAAATAGTAGTCTGACAACATTTCTTCTGATAAATCACCTGCTGTTTTGTATTTACGTAAATGCAAAATGTCTGGGAAATTATCAGTGTGTGTGTGTGTGTGTGTGTGTGTGTGTGTGTGTGTGAGTGCATGCCTCTATGTGTTATAACCGACTGAGTTGATTGTTTTGAATGGGCCTACAGTGTGAGGATGCACTTGTGCTCTGGTGGCCATCACTGTTTTGTGTTTTGTTCTCTTATTTATATCACAGCTTCTCCATACTAGCACACAGGTCAGCTGTTTCGAAGAGGACCAGTTAGGAAGAATATTGGTCAATTCTCTAGTTACATACAAAGCCTTCATTTAATTTATGCCTCATATGCGAAAATGTTATGTTCAATAGGGGGAAAGTGTTTCCTTTTGGTCATGCAGGACTTCAGGCATCCTGTAACATTAGTAATTATCGATGATGCAACGATGGATATAAAAGCACACGTGGCCTCCAGCTGGTGACAGTCAAAACCCATTGTAAACAGACAAGCAATCAGCCGTTTCAACCATGTTTGCTTGTACCATGTAGGCAAATTATATGAAAAACAAAACTATTTAAAAAATGTGTTCTTCATTAACCTTTAAAAAGTTAAATGCTGCATTTACTAAATATTTGGCCAACTGGGGGCAGCAAAAACAAGCTGAATTGACATATAATCCCCTCAAAAAGTTGTTATGGTGAATGTATTAGCTAACATTTGCACAGCCAGCAAACATAGAGCAACATTAGCATTCAATTAGCATTCACTTCGTGAATGGAATCTGGATCACTGGTGGCGGAGCTACGGAGTCTGGATCTAGGGTTGCAGAGCTGCAGAGCCTGGATCTGTGATGCGGGTCATCCACTGCCCCCGTGCTGCTGCTCGGCAGTTGCTGCTGTTATTGTTATCTTTGGACTTATTATTACTATTACTACTATCACATTGCTATTACTTTTATTTGTATTAACATTAATACTATTTCCACTACTGCTGCTTTACATCTGTATGTAGAACTGAACCGTGCTGTGCTACTGCATGTTCACTTTCCTCCTGCTCTCTCTCTCTCTCTCCCTCGCTCTCTCTCTCTCCCTCTCCTCTCTCTCAACCCAACCGGTCGAGGCAGATGACCGCCCACCCAGAGCCTGGTTCTGCTCGAGGTTTCTGCCTGTTAAAAGGGAGTTTTTCCTTGCCACTGTTGCTTGTGCTTGCTCTTGGTGGGAATTGTTGGGTCTCTGTACACATAAGGAGTCGGTCTAGACCTGCTCGTTATGACAAAGTGCCCTGAGATAACTTTGTTATGATATGGCGCTATATAAATAAAACTGAATTGAATGTAAGTCTGATATTCTCTCTGCTTTAGCTCTGTTTTTGTCTCCACCAGCTGCCTGATGCTACTAGAAACTGTAGATGAAACGGCCAGAAAACCAAAACAATTAGCTGAAAGACACTTCAGGACACAAAGCTCCTTAGAGCTGAGGAGAACTACAGAATCATAATTATCTGTGGGCTCATCACTACGAGCGACTCTTTTGACATTAAACATAGTGATTTGATCCACTGTTAGTATAAAAATATTGCTTTGAGCAGCTTTAAGTAGTAGTAGTAGTAGTGTTATTTTCAATCCATAGTGGGTAAAGTGTTCTCCCACCACTACATCCATCACACCTTCAAATATGGTGGTGTCACCTTAAAACCAAATACAGGATCTCTGTGTCCCTGTACAGCTTTTGGTACATTGCATGAATCCCACACCCACTGGGTGTTCTCTGTCTGCAGCAGATCAGAACGTGCTGTTCAAGAGTGAGACATCTAGTGGTGAGAACTAACGCTCTTCCTCCTGACTGCTTGACTGGAACACCGGTCTTGAAGCTGAAAATGCCCAGAGACAGCAGTTCTAAATCAGACAAATTCTGTTGCTCTGTGTTTTGTACGTGCTGTACAAAATGTGGAATGCACTAAACCACAAAGGACAAATAGTTGTCAAAGCAACACAATGTGAAGTTCAATATTCCTCTATGTACATTGGAGTGAGAGTGCTCTACTCATTTATCCAAGAATTTACAGACAAAGAAGTATGAACTGTAGCTGCAGCCTTGAATCTACTCTCTGTCTACTGGCAAGAATGAAGACATCACTTGGCTGTTGAGCACAGTGAAGATGTAACCTTGACGGGCTGATACAGGACAGTCTTTGTATGTGCAGACAACAGTGTCATGGCAAACACTTTGATGCACAGCAGATGTCAAAACAGCAGCCTGCACCAAAACATCTAAAATAAAGTGAACACCATACAGTCAAATGCCACAATTCAAGTTGTGATAAGTAGTCTCTCAGATATCAGTTTGCAAAGCTGCTTTAACACTGATACAGGTTTCCAAGTTAGAGTGACTTTACTCCCTGTCAAAGAAAGCCCTGTCAACATGTCCTGTAAGATTTGTTTTACCCATATCAGGGTGACAGGAGGCAGCACCAGGTGGCCACTTGGGAAACACCCTGGACCCTTCAGTCCATTACAGTCTGAGCACAGACAGACAAGACCTGTCACTCATATTCACATTTATGGGCAACTCTGTGTCTCCTCTGACCTGCATGTGTTTGGACTGTTGAAGAAAATCCATTCAAATCCTTCTTGCTGCGAATTGATAGTGCTAACCCAAAGTTGTGCAGGTGACACATTTAAAGCTGCACCAATCAATATTTTTATGTATAAAACGGGTAAAATGCCAACATTTAATATGAAAGGGGTCATTAATAGTGACAAACTCGCAGAGAATTATCACCCGATTCTGCAGTCCACCAGCTCTATGTAGCATTTTAGCATCTTTCAGCTCATTGTTTGGGTTTTACAACCCATAACTTTACTGTTTTGGTTCATCTCACCGCTTTAGGTGTTGTTTTCAGCTGCAACAGGGATCTTTTTTTAGCAAAAAAAGCTGTGATAAACCCATTTTTCATGTACCCACCCAGCACCAAATGGCAGACAGACAAAGTTAGCAACTAGCTGATGAACATAGTAGAGCATTTAGCAACTAAAGAGCCAGATACTTCCCTCAGGAGTTGGTGGAGAATAAAAACATATTATTGGAATATTGGACTTACATTCACAAGGTGTATGTATGCTAATGTTCCTCTGTCTGCTGGATGTGTAAAAAGGCAACTGTTACATACATGCACCATATCAACTTTACAAGGTAATGATACGTCAGTGTTGTTTTTACAGGTTTTTGCAAAAAATCGATTAATACAGATTTAACTTTTTTTCCAGGGCTTAGGCCATGGATGTTTAAGGTAAAGGTTAAGGCTTTAGTTTCTGGCAATGCCAGTCAAGGAGTCAGAATTATCATGAAAAGAAGGTGTGCCTGGGAGGCTGACTACAGAGTCAGAAAGTTATATTTTAGTCTACAATGGAAATGTATTTATGACTCCTCCAGATGGTGAAGTGTTTGGTGTCCCATGGGGAGCTACATAGCTGAAGTTATTAGTTGAAGCTAACATGACTCGTTAAAGCTGCTGGGTTGTACAGATGATAAACAGGCTCAGTCTTTGTTGGTGAGACAAGATACAGGATTTCCAGCATGTGTCCATAATTGGCAACAAATAATAGTAAAATGTATAGCAAATCTGTGGCATCTCAATATTAGGATGAGACATTTTTCTTTGTCCCAGCTGTACTTTCTGATTCTGGTTATTAAAATTGGTGTATTTTTATATAACAAGTTCACCTCTTGCAGCTTTAAAGGAAGGATGGGTGCTAAATGTGTGCAGTGGCTGCTGAATACTGGTCCTGAGCTGGTCTTGTAGCCTGGAGGCAGGAGAGGAAGGGCTGTGTGGTAACCTACAGATGGGTGCCCAGACACAGATGGGCACACAAACACACATACACGCACACACAAAGGGCCCTGCAGAGAGATCAAAGGAGGGACTGTGGCTTTGGCTTGTCAACAGCGAAGACTGATAGACGGAGGCATCTGTGTTGGTTGGAGAGTGGAGGAAGTTGAAAGAGGAAGAAGAGATCTGTGCATTATCTTCCACATTATCATCACATTTCCTAGAAAGTTGGGAAGAAGTGACTAATTTAGTAGAACTAAAATGCAGAACTGAAATAAAATAATCTATTGGTGTGTTGTTTCCTATGTAAAAAAAAATAGGTATAACTGATCGTAGGCTTGACAGAACTCTAATTTCCATCATGACAGCTTTGAGACATGCTATTTGTTATTCAAATGAACTAACCCTGTCTTTGCAGATGAGATGGGCAAACCACCACCATAGGCTTTTGTCAGAAATGTACAAGCTATAAACATAGCTGCCCACACAACAGAGGAGGATTAGTGAAGATGAAAGGAGCCGGAAGAAACCACCTCGCCTCATAATTATTCTTAATTAAGATTAATTGCCTTTTGGAGAGCGGAGGTAATTCCTATTGGCCCTGTGGGTGTGATTCAACACACAAGGATGATTCAAAACAAAACAAGACTGTCGACAAAGATCGCCTCAGTAGTTAGCATTGTCTTATAGTACCATGCCTAATTTATTTCAGTACACTGGTACATTAATCTCAGTACCACTTAAGATCTCTGAGAACATTTATTTAGCAACCAAATACTGGGAGTATGTTTGCAGAGTGATTGGCATAAGGTAAACGAGCACCAAAATGACAAAAATCTTTTATTTAAAGCCGCTGTAATCAATATTTTTATATTGACAATGGATCACATGACTACTTGTATGTGAAAGGGGGCACCCGTAGCAATGAACCCACAGAGAATTATTACGCAACTCTGCAGTCTTTCAGCTCATTGTTCTGGTTTTCTGGCCAAAACAACTCCGTAGATGGCTGTTTTTAGTGGAAAAAAAGTTCTAAAAACCCACTGTACACTACCTGCCCTGCACCAAACAGCAGACAGATGAAATTTTCTCCCTTAATCAGATAATGGGGCTATATACTAGAAACATTTGCATTTTTCCCCCTCAGAAGTTAGAGCTAAAATGAGAGTGAATACTGAGCTTCCATTCGCCAGGTGGCCAGAAACACGACTCCAAATGAATGATGATGATGTTGCTCCATAACTGCTGGATGTAACTGCTTGCTAACAAGTCTGCTATATCAACTTTATAAGGTGAGTGAGGTTCAGTGTTGTGTTTTAAGTTTGTTTCTGCTGCTCCCAAGTGGCCAGAAAAGCAGCTAATGCAGCTTTAAGTACTAATTTATGCTTTTTCCCCTCAAAACACCTCAACACTACACATTTCAACTCCAGTATGATACATCAAATTAAAAAAGAAATATTAGTGTCAGATATCAAGGGATACTACAGCTATTTATTATTGCACTTCCATTAGGTTGAGACACTCGGTAGAAACACATAAAAAAACTGAATTGTCAAATCAAACAGAAGATGCCCAGATATCCTATGGGTCAAGCTCTAAAAATGCTGGATCCTACATTTACCATAATGCAATTCAATAGAGTAATTGCAACTCCACACCCCAGTTTGTACCTCAGGTTTTCTGTTATAAATTTAGTCTCCAAGCCCAAACCGAGATAACCCTGATGACGTCATCAGGGTTATTTTCTCAGACTTTAGAAATATCTCTCTCTCTCTCTCTCTCAGTATATACAGTATATATACACACTATATATATATATATGTATATATATATATATATAT
>LKNJ01005158.1:0-34814 GCA_002120245.1 Maccullochella peelii | reverse complement strand
ATATATATATTTAGACTTTAGACTTTATTGTCCCCGGAGGGGAAATTCTTTTTCACAGCTCTGTACATGTGCATCACCATTTACACCCATCACCACCCACACCTAAACAAACAATATGCATACAATGACATGACATCAGCAACAAACATGACAACCATGACAACAGCGGAATAATGAGTGGACAACAGACAGCTGGTCTGGGGCAGGGGCCCTCAGTCTTCCCATCACTGAGGTGTGCTGTTGAGGGCTGCCATGGCTGTTGGTACCAGACTTTTTCCAAAGCGAGCCGCGGCAGTGTTGGTTACCCGTGTTAGTTTGGCCCGGTTTGTAACAGAGAGCATGTTAAAGAAACAGTAGAGCAGAATGGGTTGGACAATGCTCTGGTATAGCAGTAGGAGAAGGTGGGGGGGCAACATAGAGTCCTTTGAGTTTGCGGATGACTGATAGTCTTTGCTGGCTCCTTGTGTGAATGTCCTTTGTGTGTTGATCGAAGCTAAGTTTATTGTCCAGAGTGAGTCCCAGGTATTTGAAGCTGTCCACCATTTCCACTGTTCCTTTGTTGATGAGGATGGGGTGCAGAGGTGAAGGGGTGCCTATTACCATTTCTTTTGTTTTTTTGACATTGAGTTGAAGGTGGTTATGATCACACCAGTGGAGGAAGTGGGATATGGTGTTATTATAACCCAAAACGGATTGTTTATCTGTCAGAAGGGCTATATATATATATATCCCATGTTCCTACAGGGGTTTTCATTTTGTCTCTTCACTGGCGTCACAAAGATTGCACAAGAAGTAGAAATGGGTACCACACTCACACACTCTGTTATAAAGTATGAGTATGCTCCCTGTACATGATAAGTCTTGTGCTGACAAATGAAATATTATTAGGTGAAGATGGTGTTCCCATTTTCATACGGCAGAAGACAATAGACCACTTCCAATCACCAAACCAATCTCTTGTGCGGTGGAATGAGAGGAAAATCCAATTTTCTTTTTGCGTAATGGCAGGTGATCACTGAGAGGAGAACACTTGTCTCGTCTCGAGTATGATAATGCTCCCACAGCCGGTATGAGAACATGTGCAGAGGGAGAAAACATTGCAATGTTGAAGTAGTAGCATGTACTGCATAATACAGACTTTTTCCTAAAATGTGTCTGCATCACGTTTGATGAAATAACTGAACCGTCAGGGATGGCCCAGAAGAATTGGGGGAGTTTCTCATCATAGTCCGGCAGCAATTGACGTGAGCTGTCTTCCAAATGACACATTGTGAGTGTTCAGTGCCCACACACAATCTGCTGCTCAAAACCATATTTTCATTGGGTCTCTTTGGGTCCTCATCTCGCTACAAAAACTTGCTGCTCTCCCTTCACCCCTCACAAACTCCCTACCTCCCCCTCCACAACCGCAGAAACACCCAGCAATTGTCTCTCATTATCCCTGCTGAAGAAGACACAATGGTTAACTTGAACAATGCCTCCTCCAGCTCCTCTTCAAATGTAGCCAAACTGAGGCAGCCACTGTGTGTGTGTGTGTGTGTGTGTGTGTGTGTGTGTGTGTGTGAATGTGTGTGTATCTTCTCTTTGTTGTCTGTGGAGCATGGCCTTCTGACATCGCAGGCAGAAGGTCACTGGCTAAAGGAATTCATGTCATTCTGGAAATCTTTCTGCCTCCTACCCTATTTAACAAACATAGTTATAAGGCACTCATGCTTGAACGTGCAGGCACACATAGACACACACACACACACAAAGGCATCCACATGCCCGCACACACACCCACAGTACATATTTTCCACAAATTGCCAAAATCAACATTTGATACAGGTCATTCAATTTGATATATGACCTGTTTCAGTTTGTTACACCCCTGTGAACCTAATAATTGCAGGCTTCTTAGCCTAATACAGTCTAATTACAGTCTATGTACTGCCACTGTATACTTATATAGAACCCTTTATATGCAGTGGTTGAAAGTAACTAAATACTTTTACTCAAATACTGTACTTAAACCTACATTAACTGTTTTTTTTTTGTCATTTTGGAGTAGCACAGCAAACTGTAATCACAACATTGACATATTATCACAATTTAAGTTGATATGATGAACTTGTTAGCAAACAGTTGCTTATTTACACTTCCAGCAGACACAGAGCAACATTGGCATTCATTTGGAGTTGTGTTTCTGGCCACCTGACAAATGGAAGTCTGCTGTTTAAGCCCTCACTAACTCCCGAGGGAAATATCTGTCTCGTTAGCTGCTAAATGCTCCACTGTGTTCCCCAGCTAGTCGCTGACTTTGTCTGTTAGCCGTTTGGTGCTGGGCAGGTTGTGTACAGTGGGTTTATCACAGCTTTTCTGCTGAAAACATCTGCCTGCTGTGGTTGGGAACAACACTGACGAGAGCGGTGAGAGTGAACCAAAACAGTAAAGCTGTAAACCCAAAACAACGAGCTGAAAGACGCTAAAATGCTCCGTAGAGCTAAGAGGAGCTGCAGAGCCAGATGGTAATTCTCTGTGGGTTTGTCGGTACGAGCGACACCTTTCACATTACACATAGTTATTTAATCCATTGTTAATATGAAAATATTGATACAATAATTGCAGAAATATTGTATTCTTTATCCCACTACATTTATTCGACAGTTTTATATATTAGCTATTTTGGAGATTAAGAGTTTACACTCTGAACACATGGTCATTTTATAAAATATGATGCCTTTTTATGGAATACATTATTGAGCAGCTTCAACATTAGAATGCTGCTTGATCAATCAGTGATAATAATCCAATACTATCATGTATATATAATAATATAACACTCTGAAATTACTTGTTTAAATGTAAGTATATACACTCCCATATGCTTTAGATCTCCAATCAGAAGCATTATGGTTTCCCAGTAAAGGAAAAGATGGTAGTATTGAGTACTATTACACCCCTAACACACATACACATGCACACACACATACAGACAATCAGACTAGCCAGATGTTATCAGGAACAGATATCAATGAGGAGCATCTTGTTACATCTTAACTGTGGGGAGTGAGGGACACTGTGAAGGATACACACTACTCCTATTGTGATGCGGCTACCTTGGGGGAAGGGATGAGGGGTAAAAGGTGGGGGTGGGATGAAGATAGAAAAATGCAAATGTTTCTATACTCTTGGCCCATTGCATGTCTAAGGAACACAGAAAGTAGGGAGTGAAGAGATGACAAAGAGATGAAGGAAATTGGTCTCAATTCATTTAGACCAGAAATGGAGGTTAAATATGGTGGGGGTGCCGGGTTTGGGTAAAGAGATGGTGTGAGTGGAGTTAGTGAAGCGATCAAACCCCAGGGAGAGGCTCTGATGGGGGGCTGTGGTCTCTCAGGTGGCAGCCTCTTGCCTCGGGGGTCTGGGTGGGCTTCTGCGTGTCGGCCCTGGCTAGTGACAGATGTCTCTCTCTCTCTCTCTCTGAAACAGCAACAATTCACCACTAATCAGCAGATGATACTGTAACAGAGATGGGGGGGTAAAGAGAAGTAAGAGGAAAGAAAGAGGAGGGGGAGGGAGTGGAGTTTGTGAACATTCATTCAGTTTTCCTGAAAATGTGTGATACAGGACTTTTTCTGTGTCCTGCTCATATGTGCACGTGGTGGCATTAAATCTAACATTGCGCTGTACATCTTTGCCCCTGAATCTGCTCTCTCTCCCTCCCACTCCCCTTCTCGCAAGATACAGTGACCATGATGAGAACGTGTGGCTCTTTCTATATATGTGTGTGTGTGTGTGTGTGTGTGTGTGTGTGTCCCAATCATGGCAGTAAATCCATCTGTACTCAGGCTGTTATTATCCATCCTGTATCTGGGTGTATTTCTCCCATGCTGACACATTCTTCAGGGGTTGGATGGGGGAGAAAAGCGGCACACGTGGATGGGTGGTGCTGTGATGGCAGTTTGTGTGCACGTGTCTGGGTGTGTTTGCATGTATTTTTGTGCATGCGTTGCTGTGTCTATGTGCATGCACATGTGACTTTGTGTCCATTTGTGCGTAAATGTGCATGCTTGTGTGCCTGTGTCTGACTCTGCTGATGTAGTATCCTCTGGGGATGCTGATCCTCAGATCCAGCCGGTCAATCATTGTGATTGATCAGCCTTCTGCCCCTCCCTCCCTCATTCCAATCCGATCCCCCTCGCCCTCTCCTCCCAGTCCAAGCCCCCTGGTGATTAATCACTCAGTCAATCAATCAGACAGGTGGCAGTGACACCATCCAATACTCCCCCCACCCCACTTAAAGAGACACACTGAGAGTTGGTGGTCAGCTAAGTGATGACAAAAGATCAGTTGCGTCTCCAGCAGTCCCTGAAGTAATCATATTCTCTTACATTGACGTTATCATACAGAGCAGTGTTACAAGGGTGCCAACGAGAAGGTTTGCACTGGAAATGACTTTATTGCTAATCAAAAAGGAGCTAATTTGTTAATAATTTGTTTGCTAATTTGCTGTATTGTCCTCTTATAACTTAGGAAGTAGAACAAAGTTGGTCAAGCAGAACAATCAAAGTTTCTTTAAAATGCATGTAGGCAGAAACACCCCTATGTGTAGTTCTATTTATGAGGAGGGGTTCATAACCTACGCTGTAGCTGTCTGCAGATAGCTACCAGGGAGCACACACAGGTCAGGCTCTTTCTACTTTCTTTTTTTATTTATTTGGTGAACTGAGGTGCAGTTTGTAGTTTATAACTGAAAAGTATACATTACATACAATTTGTATCTAATCAGTGTTGATATGCACATCGTGTCTAACCTGAAATCTTTCCACAGTACTTCATAAACCAGAGACAGCAAACACAGAATCTAGTTACATCATCTCACCTCTTGGTTGTTGGTTTGCAGATATCTAGTCTGACCAGGTAATTTGACCACAGAATGTATATTTTGCTGTAGTACAGATACCTGGCATGGTCAGCCACATATATACTGTATATATATGGTATGGAAAGTGTCTCTCTAACCATGCAATTATTCATATTATAGTGTTTTCCTTTTTTTCAACAGAAAATTATAAAACTTTATTTTACTTTATAATTAGAAGTGTAGAAATATTGAACCTAAATTATCATCATTGGAAAATTATTTATTTGAGTATTACTTCTCTAAAATTAAAAATACTGAGCCAATATTGTATTGCTGTGTAGTCTCATGTCATCAGTTCCTAATTTCTGACTCCAGCCTAGAAGTTACCAAAGCATGAGGTTCTGTGGAGGCCTGCAGGTGGTGTTCTTTCATTTGGTCCCGTTATACTTACTATTAATTATACAATCACGAAATAGTTTTTTGTGGCTACATGTATTTTTATAGCTTTGTGACAAGTTGGTATGACTACTGTGTGTTGGTAACTTTTTTCAAGCTGTTTAGCATTACATAATAACATAAATATTCATAGCCCATTACAGGTTGATTGACTGGCAGTATGCTGACGCCAACGCCTCACATATCCAAAGAGGAAGAATGACTAATATCTATACCATTTTCTAAAGACCACATCTAGCAATACACAAACCTGATTCAGACTACAAATTAGAAAAGTTAGATAATGAATATCATTTGTTTTCCCGTTTGTGACAGTGGACTTTCAGAATAGCTTGCTCAAATGGTACAATTTGATCACAAATAAATAACAGTGAAGCTGCGATGAGAGCAAGAGTCATGCTTTAACAGGAGCAACACGCCAGTATCTCACAACCTTGGGGTGTTCCTTTCACTCCAGAACTCTACTTCAGCACCGCACGCACTACTTCAGCTCAAGGACCAGGAAACAGAATTCTCTCCTATGTGACCCTGAACACTGTTTGCAAGTGCCAACGTCTTCTGAAAAGAGGAGCTGTGCTGATAAAGTCACTGTAGATTTCCTGGAATAACTGCTTAGCACATGAACGATCCCAACCCTTGTCACCATAGCAGGAACACTGACTTTTCCTGCTCCCTGCTGGGCATGTTGTTTTCCTGCACCCAAGATCAATCATCCCCATCCCCTTGGCTAACATCTAAATTAAGCATGATAGTATTTTTTTCACTTCCATATCACAGCAACAAATGACTGTGAGCTATTAATGTGTTTTTATTTGTACTGTTTTTTTAAATAATTGGTTACACATATTTCATATAACATAATAATATCATATAACATAACATAAATTATCATGTAAGCATGTGCAAAATGGAGTGTAAATAAACAGTGTTTTGGTGGGGGTTGAGTTTGATTGAGAAAACCATGCATTTTGAAAGATGTGGTCACTGAATGCATGATTTTGTGTCAATGCAATGAAATCCACAGTTTAGTCCACATTGACAGCTGCTCTGCTGACTGTGTGTAGAGTTTTGGAAATGCACGTAACCAACTGTAAAAATGTAATAACTGCTAATTATTGTGAGTTTTTGCTTGCCTGTGCACAAGTGTTCTCATCTCAGCAACACAAACACTGTAATTCTACATTTATTCCAGTAGGTGGCGGCAAAGGTGCATAAATATAAGGTCAGAGAAAATATATGTCTGTAAAGGGTAACTTCACCGTCTTCACCCTAACAGTTTTTTGAGTTCTATAATTTTTAGCTGATTTTAAACAGTAGCTAACACCTTTAGGGAGGTGCTAGAAGCTATTAAAAGAAGAAGCTTATAGCTGTAAAACTAAAATACTTGAGAGGCAAAGTGATCTTCAGCAGCCTGAGGTGACCTCCGGCTAAATTATTACCCAGCCACACAATTGTGACCTCCCACGCGACACTGAGCTCATGATCCACTAAGAGAGCAACCAGCTAAAACATTTTACTTTGTAATTAGAAGTGTGGAAAGATTGAAGCTGAATTGTCATCATTGGAAAAGTATACTGTATATTTGAGAGGAAATATAAGAGGTCACAGAGAGCAGGAAGCATTAACTGGAGTAATTCTGGAGAGGTAATAAAGATAACGGCTAGTGAGTTTTGATAATGGCTTACTTTTGGAGATGAATGAATGTGTGTTAGGGAGTTTTGGCCTATTTCTACAGATGGACATGCCTGTCCTGTTTATGTTGCTGTAAATGCTGATATGTTGTTCTATATTAAGAGAGAGCGCGCTGAAATAAATAAAAGAAACATAGCAGGAGCAGCAGAGATGACTGGCAATGAACTCCAATTTCCTTTGACTGTCCTTGTCTATTTTCTCCCAAGGGCCAGTGGCAGATCTGCCAGTAGGTGGGTGCACTACACACACACACACACACACACACACACACACACACACACATACACACTGAAAGAGAAAGACAGATGCACACTCATGCCCACGTCACAGTTTCCATTCTAAACATAAATAAACCCTCCTGAGAGCATAGCCACAGTCAGCTATATGGAGTCTATTATGACACCCCAGCTGCTCTTGTCAACATGTTGTACAGTGTCACATGATGAGCGAGTCGCTGAATATTTGAATAGCCTGCTGATGGATCACCAGAAATAATCCAAGCTACTCACTCACCAACAAATCCATGTGTTGAAAGATACTGACCGATATAACATTGTTGTCCATATTTTGACCTAATACAATACTTGAGAGGCAAAATGACCTTCAGCAGCCTGAGGTTACTGCCGGCTAAATCATTACCCAGTCACACGATAGTGACAGTGACCTGCCACGTGGTCCATACAACACCATAGTGTTGTATCTTGTAAAGGCTTCATTTTACAGTTTAATGACTGCAAAGTGATAATGGGCTTGACTTAGGCTACTGTATAAACTGGATTTTAGGAGGAAACCACAGTGGGATTCTCCATCTCACACCCCAGGCAAATGGGCTTTGGCTTATTGCTGCTTTTCAATTCTTTGCTGCTTTTAAATATGAAGCTACAGCCACCAGCTGGTTAGCTTTGCTTAGCATAAAGACTGGAAACGGGGAAACAGCTAGCCTGGCTCTGTCCAAAGGTAACAAAATCCTACCAGACTACCAGCACCTCTAAAGCTCACTAATGAACACGCTATATCTCGTTTGTTTAACCCATATGTAGTGGACTGACGAATAAGCAAACGCAGAAGTGTTTAACAAATAGCATTTAGTTCAACAGGCGAAGTAATACAACTTTTCTGTAGCTGACATAGTAGCGTAGTATTGTGTACATTGTGTCAGTAGAAGCCACCGTCTTTACTTCTTTATCTTTACTATATACTGTCTAGGCTAGCTGTTTATCCTGCTTTCAGTCTTTATGCTAGGTTAAGCTAACTGGCTTCTGGCTGTAGCTTCATATATAGCATAAAGTCACGAGAGTGATAGCACTCTTGTCATCTAACTTTCGTCAAGAAAACGAATAAGCGTATTTCCCAAAATGTTCCACTGTTCCTTTAAACATTCATTCTTGTGTTTTTAAGCGTTGCAAAGCAGAAAGTTGTTAACTTTCCCATTTATAAGCTGACACTGTCATTCTGTTTCAGATGTGGTGAGTCATGAGTGAAAAATGAAACTAAGTGTGAAATGTTTGACTGTCTTTTTCTTACATTCCTTAATGAATATCCTCAATGTCATAAAATCATATGTGCTTCTTCTACAAATCGTCATTTCATGCATTTATACTACAATGTGTTGAGCACAGAGCATAACATGCAGCTGAGCACATGTATTTCCATATGCATGATTTAGAAAGACAGAAAAATCAAAAGGCAGAGCCACTGAGGTTATAATTCATATTTTGAAAGTATAATCCATGATCTAAATGTGGGGGCACCCCACCACCAAAATCAACACAAGATCGGAAACAGCGAGCATCCCTACATTGGCTGGCAGATCATAAAGCTGATCAAGCCTCACCTGGCCAGTTCCGTTCAGTTCAGTGTAATTGTGATTGGGCCTTCAGCCAGGATAACCTGAATTTGTTTTCTATTGAGTTTGGGCGATAAGGGTGGAGTAACCAGGAACTGATGCACTGTAAGTAGAAAAGTGGTTATAGTAATTATCAGACCAGCTTGATCCAGGCACATCTATAGTTATTGTGTGCATGCGTGTTTGTGTTTCTGGCGTTTTCTTCCTGTTATTATCACTAAGCTCTCTGAAGCGCTTTTTTTTTTTTGCTGGTGAGCTTGTTTTGTCAGTGCATGTCAACACTGATTTCTTTTCTTTCTCACACATCTCCTGTTTTCAATCTTCCCCCTCGGCAGTGCCTGAAATTCTCTGGGGCTTCTCTGATCTGCGTCATCTTATCAAGATGCCGTCTGCAGTCATGCAGAATTGTTGACATTAAAAACATATCTTGTGTTATAGATATCTCTCAGTGTGAGGTTTTTATTATTACTCTATAGGCTTTTACAACATCTTGATTTTTTCTTCTTTTCATACCCACTTTATGTACCTTGCTGTGCAGAGAACACACTTGAAAAGATATGAACTCTCTGATCGCAGCCCCCTGCTGTAGCGGGTTGAGACTCACATTTGTGACCATTCTTGACCCTTTGACTCAGCTCCGAAGTTCTCTATGAACCTTTATGATGCTTGGACAGTTTTCATCTAAAGCTGCAACATTTTATGTGCATGGGGAAAGTACTTAGGATCATTTATATTCCCCTTATGTGCCACTCCTAAGCGGCTCCAAGAAACACATATTCAGTTTATTAGCATGACAGCATATGAATTCTGGGAACTGAAGTATGAAGCAGTTTGAGCCAACCAATGTGGGAATGTCCCTAGCACTGCTTTAGGCACAACCTCACCCGAGGTCTACACAACCTAAAGATGTGAAAACCGACAAACAGCCAACGTTAACACGGTGAATCACCAGTCTGGGTTACACGTCTTGATGCAGGTCATTCCACCTCGATAACAGCAAGGTTCAATGTTCTGTCTCTCCATGCCACACTGTCAATAAATATGGACTTTGGAACAGTCACCTCAATTCCTCGACATGGTGTGTGTGTCTGTCTGTCTGTCAGTGTGTATGTGCATCATTACAGCTTGTTGCCTGCAGCAGAAGTGAGGTAATGACAGAGACAGATGATAGTGATATTTTACACTGTTAAATATCAGTTTGGGATTTTCAGTGTATCTTGGGAGTCTGCTTTTTTTGTATCCACTTTTACAAAGTCCCAACTCTGTGGACAATAAATATACTGTATATCACATATGATACATTCTGTTTAAAACAACACCAATTTCCAACATATTCCTTATCCCTTACTCTCTTTACATACACTACAAACCTCTCTACAGGTGATTCCTTTGCAGGACAGACAACATTCTGATGTGGATTTAGGATATGGCTTTTTATGTTTAAAGCAATCCATGACCTCTCATGCTAGAAGCATCCATACAGATGAGACTTAACAGTCAGTAAGTAAGAAGTAAGACAGGACGTGAGTGCTGGTCTTACATTCGTCCGTTTAATCACAACCAGGTATCTGAGCTTTTTTTTTTTAGGACAGATGTGCTTACACACTGACAAATGACTATGTAAATATGAAGTTATTCCTCAGTTTTCACAAATCTAACTATTAGATATCTGACTAGATCTACATTTAACTAATTCTTTTGAAATAGTAAGCATGTTACTACTTTAATGCAGTGAGCTTTAATCAACACAGAAATGCTCTGTGACAAGATAAAGGTGCTTACTCGACTTAAATGACTTGGCTTTCTGCTGAAAAGGTGTGTACAAGTAATGAGTGCAATGAATTCCACCCTCCATCAGTAAACTTTATATACACAAGTGTCTCCATTATTTAGTCAGTTACCTGTGCTTTTTGTGTACATGAAGGAAGGACTGGACATCTGTATGCATTGTCTGAATTCAGAAATAACAAAATCTTGACAATTCCTGCATCAGTTTACTCTTTAACAGAAATGTTAATTTAGCTGCAAGTAGTGTTGTATCATCACAAACTCACACAAGTATGGATGTATGGGTGAAAAGGTGAAAGAGAGGAGTTTTTGATGCGAGTTGCAACAGGTAGAGGGCACAATTAGAGAAGAGTCTTGACAATTTTCATTGCTAAGGTTTCTTTTATGCCCTGGAGGATTAACTGTGATAAAAGCTTGCTTGCTAAACCAGAGCTGCCATGCCAAGCTAGCCCAGGTCCATAAATCATGTAGGTCACATTTCATAGCTCAGAGTTCTTACACAAAAACCTATGGGTTTGAACGCACCTTTTTATTTTTCAGTCTTTTTCATGAAATAAAAAAAATTCAAACTTATTTGACACATAGTGACCCAGAAAGGAAACAATTGCTTCCCAGCTAATCTAATGTCTTCTCTGAAACCCACTTCATGGGAAAATACCTGAATGCCTGGACTCAAGGCACATGACAACTCCCCCTTCCCCTACAACCTTGCACAATTTCATGTATGTTTGTGTGTGTGTGTGTGTGTGTATGTGTATGTGTATGTATTGCCCTCCCGCCTGAGTTTCCATCCCACCTGTAGCTATGTATACCCTGCTACTTGGTTGACATAACGCACACAAAGCTCCACCTATTGGACAGCCTCTGCATTCGCCGCATTGCATTGCTCTCTCAGACTTTCACACACACTGTGTTTGGCAACAAATACACAAAGTCATGAGGCTCTACTCACAGACAAATTGCACACACATATATACATACACACACCATAAATATATCCACTTGTACACAGTACAGTCGCCACAAGTGCCTATGTGATGTATATAGTGTGACTTTAACAACAGCGCTGTCTCACTTGATAAGTTGAGGTTGTGCAAAAGTTCACACACCTGTGCACACACATGCATACACAAACTCACACCAAATGACTTAGGCTTTGTTGTGCCCATGCCTGGATCAAGCTTTTCCAGTGTGACTGTGTCCCTGCTTCCAATCATTTTCCAACACTATTGTCACAGCAGCGCAGGCCAAATCCAAGACATTATTTCAACAATTTAAATTTCTCTTCCAAGTTACACACAGGGTTACAGCAGCTCCTTTGGGGATGCACACCAAACCATTTCTGGTGCTTTTTCAGTAGCCAAGCTAAAAGAAATGGGACAGGTAAGGTGATCCATGGCAAAGTACCTTGTTGGATAATGGTTAGGTCTCTCAGGATGCAGAGTTCAGTGTACAGCCTTTGACTTGTTGCAATAAAATGCAAGGGAGTTTGGTTTCAAATCAGTTAGGACAAGTCCCCCTTGGTTTAGATGAGCTCCGGGAAGAAGAGCACATTCATTAGCTTTTAGCACACTGTGTGTATTTCCTTACAAGCAATAAGACGCTTGCCCCTGGCTAAGATGCTCAAACTAATGCTTAAATGGTAAGAACTGTGTGAAATAGGGGTGACAATTACAGACTGAGTGTAAATGCTAACATTTTACATATATAAATATATATAGTACATACATAAATATAACAGTTGCACAAGTAGAGAAAAATCATAAACTCAGTGACCTGACGTGATGTCTGTTCCACAGCAATATTTATCTAAAGTTATGTAAAAGAGATAACATTAAGCTACTGGTCATATCGACCAAGATGGACTGTAGCTGCTAAATGCACGGGTGGACTGAACCGAGCGTGTTTCATTGCAAATGAATTCTGCTTTTCATTTGTAAGAGAAATATTTCAGTGAACTGACTCAGTAAAGTCAGTTACATAGCAATATTTATCTATAGTTAGCTAACATTAGCTAACATTGGCCACCATAAGCTCCTGGTCATATCAGACCAAGTAAGCCTGTAGCTGCTAAATGAGTGTAAGATAAGATAAACCTTTATTCCCCAACGGTGAAATTCGGCTGTTGCAGCAGCACAGTGGCAGAGTATAGAACTGAGCAACCATCCATTTTATTGCTAATGAATTCAGCTTTTCAGTTACAGTTATTTCTTCTTTTAAAAGTTTCACAGTTTCACTTTAAATAGTAGAACTGGTGGCCATCACTAATATAAGCCAGTCACTCTTCATATATTTGTACAAATTATGTTGTGAGACTGATTTCTGCAAAATATCAGTAATGCATCCCTCCTGTGTCTTTATTTCATCATACCATGTCGCCTTCTTTCTTTTTTCCTCCTGGAAATTGACATCAGCCTATGTCCGTCTTGACATATTACCATCAACATGTCTCAAATCTTCCTTCCTCCTGTGCAAAATCAGCCTTACGGACAGACAGACTTGTTATTGGCAGATAGTGGTATTTCAACAGAGCAGCGACTCTTTGCTCCAGTGGTATTACAACTAATTATACTGAAATGAGCTCAAATGTGAGTAGACAAGAGTGTGGATACATTCAGGGATGAGTGACATCTGTAAATCAGAAGTAGTTGAACAGCATTTTGATACCAACCAAATTTTTGTGTCATCCTTGCAGTGGATGAAGGGGAAGATCCCCCCAAAGCCGAACATTCACCATGCACTGGTTATCTTCTGTCTGCTTGAATGTAGTTTAAATTTTAGTACTATTTTTTCAATGTGTGTTCAGAAGCAGTACACACTTTGGGCTATTTGTATTCCACGATGTTACTCTCACCTCAGTTTACCAACACAGCTTCAGCCAGACCATAACCTCTTATCTAATCTGCAGTATGTTGACACACATTGATTTGACTGTACCATCACAGAGTTACACCACGTGTGCGTATGGTCTGAACTTGACAGCGCAGTTGGCAAGGTCAGGGTTCAACTTTCAGGAGTTTAATAATGCAGCTGGGAGAGGCTCTCTAAGAGGTGTGTGTGTGTATTGGATGTATGTAAACAAATAGGTGTATGATTCAGAGATAAACCTGCAATGTTTAATGAACTAATGTTTGAGCTAGGTGAGGCGGCAGGTGTGTGTGTTGAAGTGTGTGTGAGGGTGGAAAGACTGTTTGCATGCATGGCCAGAAGTAAACATTGCAAAAATCTATACGTCTCCAGCAATCCTACCGGACACACAGGTGAGTATTCAAACTCACCACTGGTGGTGGTGTGTGTATACTGCATACTGGTATGTATACTGTAGGCTGCACGGTATGTGTGCTCAGCTAAAATGGGAAAATATACATGCATATCCTCGCGCCAGAGCAGAACACGCTTTGCAAATGAAGACCTCACTTTGACTTTGAGACTTTGAGAAACCCTCAGGCAGCGAGCAGGCAACCTCTGACTAGCCGCATGAGAAAAATTGTTGTTTGTTCTACCGCACATGAGGGATCTTGTGTATGCTTCCATTTTGTAGCCAGGATATATTTGTGTCCATATTCAAAGATGTTAAAACGGTCACTTTGAAGCGTCTTCGTTGATGGTCTGTACAGAGGAAGATGGTAACTTTGAGTTGACAGCAGTATGCAGGACTTGTTAAGGCCGAAATAGAGCACGACTGACCAGACACACACACACACACAGACACACACACACACAGACACACACACACACACACACACACACAATGCTTTGGAGCCACTTATTGATTCCCTGAATTTTATCTATAAACTGGAAATGTAAGTTGTAAATGTTTTTCAAAATATATTTTGTTAATTTGGCAACTAAATGTAGATTTTGGGCCATATTTGTATGACTGAAACTCACCTCTGAAGGTTTGACTTGTTTCGACTCAACCCTGTAGACCAAACATACATTTGATGTATCTTGTAATTGTATTAGATTAAATATTATAGACAACATTACAATGGATGGTGAATGAAACATATATACTGAAATTATACCCTACTTTACATATGTGCATGCAAATTGAAAAAGCATTATGACTGTAGCAAAATAATAGCAGCTGAATAGGGACAGAGAGCAAGATGGGGGAATTAAAAAATAGCAATAAATATATATTAGGATATGAGAAATACATTTATCCGGAAAGTCTTCAATGAGAGTCGGATGATCTTCCCATGACGGAGTCTAGCTTGATGATATAAGACAGACAGCGTGAGCATCCGCTCAGCCTGAGTGTGACCCGCCTTCAAGGGGGCGGGGTGAGACAGGGGTGAATGGCACGATGTAAAGGGGCGGGGAGCTCTAAAAATTACTACATCCACCCTTTCTGCCTCCGAATCTTCTCAGTTTTCAAACAGATAGTTGACCACGACGATACCATTGGACGTGTTTGATATTTCTAAACGTTTGTGTCAAGTTCAACCAAGAAACCAGCTCTACTGCTATGGCAAAAGGAGAGGGAGGTGAACAATACTCCAACCCCAGTTTATTGAATAAACCGCCTGTCAGCTTGGACGACATCAAGCTCGCCAGGAAGGTGAGTTAATTCACTGATTTAAAATGATGGACGGGTTCTTATCCAAATCATCTCACCAGACAGCACGAGGCGAAGAAGACGCTGCTTTCGATAGCTTGAACAATTGACTGAATGGAGCACACCGGTAAAATGACATTTCAAGGGAGTGAGTCCTGTACGTTACGTTAACGTTAACTTAGGCGCGCTTTGCTTATCGTGATATTTCTACACAAGAGTTGACCGAAATATGTCTCATTAGTGACTCAGTAAATTGTTAAATGAACGAAATAATCGATAAAAATGATAAACTTAAATCAATATAATTCATTTGAGTCATTAAACCAATGCTACTTCAGCTTCCAATCCTCAGCAAGCCCTTTCACCCTCCGCTGAATATCACGAGACATTCTTAAAATCATTTAAATCGTATAAACCACGGCTGTGGACGGTGTTAGACACAGTTAAATATAGTAGGTTTAAGTCATAATTTTTGTTTATAGAGTGTAATGATAGAGGTTTTCTGTGCACTCATTGCTCCAGCAGCCACCCAGAGCTAAATTTAAATCTTTCTTAACGGCTAACAGTTACCTTTTTAAATATAGCCATGATCGTTTTATGTTGGCGAAATGTGAGTCTCTGAAAAACCACTAGACTAGTACCAACATAAGATAACGTTATCTAGACTACATCCTTATCAGCTTATTTGGGACTCCGTAGCCAAATAGGTGTGTTCTAGTGCCGCGTTCACTGGCTCCTCCGACGGCCCCCACATCTGAGCGAAGGGACTCCAGTCCAGACACTTGGCATATATAAATTATTACAAAATAATTAACAACACAAACATAGATTTATTGGTACGTGTCTTACTGTTTCAGGAATACTGTGACACAGTGCTTTGCAAAATGAGGGGGATACAATTTGCATATTAATATCAGCATGTTAGTTCTCTGATATAGCAGTTATTTGTTATGAAACAGCATATGAGCTTTCTGTTCTTCACTGTTTAGTTTTTCATGTGACCTTTATTCTCAAAAGTGTCCTCTGTTTTTAAAGAAAACCCCCCACTTAATCTGGTATTTCGAGTGCATTTCTGGTGGTACTTTCCATATTTCCGACAGCTTTGAATGCAGCAGGAAGCACCCACAAATGCGACGTGTCAGACACAGATGGCGCAGGCAGAGGATAATTTCTTAAAAAAACAAAAAAAACAATCCCATCTAAAGTCTGGCAAAGACATTTCTTCCTTGCCAGTGTGAACTATTCCGAGTTTTTAAAATATCTAATTTCAGCATCAGTCAAAAACGTTTTTGCTACCCTTTGGGTATCTGAAAAACCCTCCTGATCCAGGATGTGCCTTTTGGCTTAAGCATGTTTTCAGTGTACAGTAGTAACATATCGTTACTGGAATACTGATAACAGAAGTAGCTACCTTTTGAGGTAGTAATAGGAGGCTAGTTTTCATGTCAGGTTTACAGACCACTGTTGTACTGCCTCATTAAGCACTCTGGGTTTGGCACACTGAATCTTCATCAACAAACATATTCCTCCTCTACTGTAACTGATGTTATTAGGATGGGTAATTCAAAGAGGAGTATTTTAAGTGGATTGCTCCAAAGCTGTGTGAAGAGAGTGACATTAATGCACTGCAATGTCATTTTAAAACTAGGAGGGGCAAACGTGTAATCTTATGTAGGAGCTAGGTAGTTTTCTTCTTTATCCAGGCATAGACAACTCTTTAGTGACCACTCTTTGCTCAGTTTCCAACTGTGTTGATTAGTTACATTAGTTTGAGACCCCGCATTCATTACCACAGGGACATGACCTGATCTGACCTAAATCACCAGGTAGTCCCACTGTTGTAATGCCAGCCATTGTGTTCAGTCACTAAAGTTTGAATACTCTTTCTGCGTTCTGGTAGTGCTGGTTTCTCATTTCAGCCTGAGTGCGTTTTGTCACCTAAACAATGGCTGGCTTGGGTGTAACAACAAGATAGAGGCAGATTCATTCAATTGCAGTCAGTGATGTTTTGTGTTGTGGTCTGATCTAAGACGAGGCAGTGTCCGTTTTCTTCTCATGCATATCGGTGTCCGTTGAAGAACACTGAAATATGCCTGCATTCCAAGGTCATTTTCATAAGCTGATGATGCTATCTTGAAACAGGTATTATCTTTTGTCTGAGGCTATAACAGTAGCCTTTTCTTCATTCAACATCAGTGATGAAAATTTCTTTGACCAGCTGAAAAGAGGGCCTATTAGGCAGCACCAAACACAACCTTTTGATTGGCCAGGGAGGAGGGTGTGTGTTTTCAGCCTTCTGTGGGCAGGAGTGGTCAGAGCACTGGTCAAACTGGCAGGCATCCCTCTGGATATTTAGCCAGTTCAGACTGGCTAACTGCTGCCAAGGTGCTGTTACCCTGGCTTTTGGTGGGTGTGTTAGTGACACCATGGTGTTGTCATGCCCTGGCACCAATCTGCAGAGATTTGTGTTTCTATTAGAGGGGTTGTTTAGGATCTATCTGGAAATGGATTACATCTACAGTGGAGAAAATAGAGAAGAATGAACACTTGTTGGAAAACCAAAGGTTTCTTGTTTCCCAGTGGCTGTCCCTGACTTCTGCCAAATACGCTACATGATGGTTCGCTTTTTGCCAGCTGATCTCTCTGCTCTCAACAATTTCTGCCGATTAAGAATTTAGGCCACATTCCTTATGAGGCGCTGAAAGACGTGTTGTTGTTTTAATCGGACTAGTGAGAAATAGGCAACACTGAGGATTGGAGGAACAACTGGTTGAAGTTTAAATTGCTCTCACAGAAATGTACAGAGTTGCCTATTTATAAGCCTGTGTGCTGCTGTATTGCGGTCACCCTTTTAGGATTGCTGTCGTCGACTCTGCAGAATTGAGCCCACTTGTAAGGGCTAGGCCCTGCCAAACTGCAAATACTTTGCCTTTAGGACACTTCTTACCACAATAAGTTCATGTTGAATGCGTAATGTGCTTAAAGTCAGTGTTTATTTGTTAGGTATTATCTTCTCACTAGATAGACATATCTCATGTCTGCTATTTTGTCTGCACTTGTGTAAAATGCCCTAATCCTGGTTCCACTTTAGGGTTAATGTAGTTGATACGTTTACTTGATTAACTGTTTTTTTCTGTTCTCTTTGGGTTTTTTTTTCCCCAGCATGAGCATAGCAACAGGTTATCAGTCTGCAACAAGATATGCTATGCCATCGGCGGAGCACCCTACCAGATCACCGGATGTGCCCTGGGCTTTTTTCTGCAGATCTATCTACTGGACGTAGCTCAGGTGAGTGCCTGAGATTATTTCAAAACTCCATGGTCACACCTGTCCGGACATTTAGTGTTACTTTCATAACACAGACGTAAATATAGCCACCCTCCTGCCCTTAAAGGACCACCTCACTGGGAATGGGAACATACTGTACACCCACGACTGTCCTTCCTTTATTCTGTGCTGTCCTGTCACAGTATGTGTAGTGGCATTTACAGACTTGAGGACAAGGAGTTTGCAGGATCATTCCTGTGCCCTCAAATCACCTCTCTCATAAGGGCACACACAGGACATTGTGACCACCAAAGCTCACCAACAAAGGGAGTGGTTTTTCCTGGAAAAATGAAGTGGTGGAAAAAGCTTCTCTGTTGTTTCAATTATTGACTCCAGGATGGGGCTCCACTGTATCAAAAGGCTTACACAGGCTTGCTCTGAAAAATGTTGGGGATGGGCGGGGCGATGGTAGCATGGTGAGGAGGGGGTTGCTTTAATGGGCTCTGACGATCTGATGGTTAAGGCCAAAATAGCATGTATGGTAAGTCGGCTACCTCCCAGGGGTTTAGCTTTGTCTGGCTACCAAGATTGTTGATTAAGAGTCTATTGGCTGACACAGATTGTACAGTCAGGGGTTTAGCATTCATCCTGCCTGGCTTCCAGTCAGGCTTGTCTCCTCTGCACAATGCTGGGTGACCAGCAGACAGGCTGAGCTGCCAAGTGGCACCAACACTATTTGACTTGATTCTTGCGAAGTGCTGCCTTTTGACTATTGTCTTAAAACAAGCTGATAACTAAACACGACTCACTGTAAATGTCACGTTTTAACGCTACAGTGCTGACTGCTTCATCAGACAGCTTAACCGTTTAACTATACATCCATATGTCAATGTCATGAGCAAGTCAGCTAGCTCATTTGGACCATCAAGCAATGACCCACTGTACTGACAATTGTGTACTTTTACTATCACAGTTGCGCTGATCTTCGTGTTAACTCCTTTTGCAGCTGGATCCCTTCTATGCCTCCATCATCTTGTTTGTGGGCCGAGCATGGGACGCCATAACGGACCCCACAGTGGGCTTCCTGGTCTCCCGAAGTCCATGGACGCGTTTCGGACGCATGCTGCCCTGGTAGGTTTAACTCCCAGCTGGAACCAGCGAGCTACAGTCGGAAACTGTTTGACTTGATTTATATGAGAACTAGATCCACATTTTAGAGCTTTTTAATAGATCTGTGTAATTTTCCTCCAGCTGTAATGTTCAAGTCTCTACCAGACTGTTTCCATTTCCTTGCTGATAAAGCCCAGTTATGTCATTGAAGCCCATGTCACATATTTGCTGTTGGAAAAGCTTAATGGGGGGCTGTCACCATCATCCTCGGTGAGTCAGTGCTGTGAGTGGAAGTTTTCCACCCGTACACTGTACATATGTCAGTGTTTGGGGTGGGGCTTTGTGCAGGGACTGCGTTTGGATTCTCCCAAAAGGGGTTATGGGACAAGCTGCTGCAATTGCTGCTGTACCACTTCGTCCTTGCATGGGCATGTGACTGTGTCCATTCCAGCTCCTTTCACTCACTCACTCACTCACTCACTCACACTTCTGCTATGTATACAGGCCATAAAACAATAATGATAATAAAGAGAAAAATCCCTTAAGTGAAACGGTCCAAGCTAGACCACTAAGAGTCTGCTTCTTACAGCAAGCACACAGAGCATTTTTCAGAAGGACTTCCCCTAGAGGACTTAGATAGTTGAATTTCTGTATGTCTGAATAGAGAACTCAATTTCTGCTATTTGATATTTTGATAATAGAAATTGTCCCTTATTGACCCAAATTTACCCAATTTTTTATTTAGACATAAAAATGACTAGTATTTTGGTTTTGCTTTCAGTTTGACCAGTGCACTTTGGCCTCTCTCTGTCCCCTCATGAGCAACATAACCTGAAGCTAAATGCATGTGAAAATGTTGCCTTGCATCATCGTCTGTCTGTGTGTGGCAGCCAGGCTGAGGGAGTGGGAGGCCTTTTTCACAGAAAGGTTACTGACCCCTTTCTTTTTAGCGGCTATATCCCCTCCCCCCACATCTCTGACTCTCAATCTCTGAGCAACCTATGCCGGTTTATCTCACATGAGTTATTTGTTTGTGAATATTGTGTGGCTGTTAAACTGTGGTCACTGCATTGTCAAAAATTGCAGACCCTTCCTCATGGAACTCTTGGCCCATGTCTAAAGGGTATAATTCACACTGTTATTTGAGAGAAGTACGGTGTAGGGTGGCAGAGAGAGCTGCTGGTTATAGAAGTGGAAGATATTTTAGAGCCACTGTCCCTTCAGTATTTGGGAACATGCAGTTACCTCTAAGGCGTGAGAGAACGACACAAGACAAGGTAAATGTCTCAGAGGGTGTGGGCTGCTCATAATGAGCACCACAGGGAGATGCAGGGCAGAGTGTAACACCAGTGTATTACTCCCTTGCCTGCTTGATTAGAAATATGAGCTCCCTGGTTGCTTATGAAATGTATGCACCTTGTGTAAGAAGGGGCACAACTGGGAGATGAACCCAGTCGTGAAGGTCCCCGTGGTCCCCTTTACTCAATTTCCTCTGCTAATGCTCCCTTGGGTGTACATACACAGAGAACACCTGCATAATTAATTTAGAATACAAACAAATGATCTTCTTGTTCAGCTGGTGGTTGGTGGTTCCAGAGAAGTGACAGAAATGGTATTGAAATTAAGTTATGGCAGTTAAAGATATCCAAAATATATTGAAATAGCTTCTTGTTCTGCAAGTTAAGATGTTTTTTAACCAAATGACCACCCCCTCTGCTACAGTGCTATAAAGGAATTTGCTATCAAACAAAAAGAACACATATGGTTAGTATATAATTATTGTGATTGTTAGCCAACATCAATGTTGGAATCTCAGAAGTGGGTCATGGTTGGTTTTGCGTGTACAAAGCAAGATGCATCTTTCATCCATTTGTTTCAAAGATGGGGGTGGGGGTGGGGGGGGGGGGTAGGAGGAGGAGGAAAGATGGAGGAATGATTGGCATGTTGAGCCACTTTAGTTAGTTGACTCGATGTGAGGTGATAAGTGTGGTGGCAGAGAGCACGGAGGAAAACAGCAGCAGCAGAAAGGTGGCCTGAGCTGCTCCATGTGTAGGAAGTGGGGGAGGGGAGATAAGTCAGGCTGGCTTCTCATTTGTCCAGCCCTCAACACACCACATGCCTGAGCCAATGGCACCTCAGCTGAAGGCCCTGGTAGGATTTTTAAAGACTGGCTGAAGAATTCAGGAGGTTACTACAGTTCACATTGGAGAAGGGTTAAGAATGAATTGTACTGTTGCTGCAGAGCCACTTAAGTAGTCAAACCTGCCAGATTCCAGGTTTCCTGCTATTCTAAACATGCATTTAAATTTATTTCTTTGGACACTGATCCTGAGTTTGTATTACTACTTCAACAACTGACTGCCTGTCTTGCCTAATATGAATTTGAAATTGAGTCAAGTCTTCTGATGGTTGACATGTGGTCGTTTTACCTTACTTTTGCTTTTATTTTTTAATTTCTCTGATTGGAAGTTATTGTCAGCATGAAAACGTGTCAAAATTCCTCAAAACCAGAATCTTGGCCAGGTTTTCATCTTTTATTGCAGCTGCTCACCCACCCAGCCCAGTGATGGCTGCCAAAAGAAAGAATTGACATATTGTCGGTCAGCCCATAAAACTTAAGGTCTCACAGTTAATAGACACCAGACTAAAAGCTGTCACCTGCTAAGTTAATTTAGCTGAGATAAATCGCCCCTCCCTAGTCAGCACGGCTATTTCAGAGGACATGTAAATATGATTCCAGGAGGGGCGTCAGGCCTGTACTTATATGGCCTATTGTGCCACTGCAGTTCTGCAACCTCAGTGCAAGTCTTTGATTAGCCTTGCAAGCTGTTTGAGAACAGCAGATGGGACTTGAAAGTCTTTTTTATTAAATCAGGGATTCAGTCTTTATGTTTTTGCTACCATAGCTTGTTTCATCAATGTTGTAGGATCTTTGAATGTGAACTAATTTTTTTTACTGATGGACACACTTTAGTTAAAGTCAAGTGCCATGCCTAGGCGCTGGTCCCATTTGGCACAGAGGAAATACGCTTTAAAAAATGCATTCCTAAGTGTCTGTCATCTCTACATCTACTACCTGCTTTAACTTGCACACCACACCTGCACACTCCCGCAGTGACAAATGTGAGAGAGCGTGATGAATGCTGCTCCTCCTGACTTGAGGACTCATTAGTGGTGAGTCTTCAGGCTGTTCAGTTGCAGAGCACTTTGATTGGATATTAGGCAATCCCATGACTAGAAGTTGCATCTTTTTATATATATATATAGCACACAATGTTCATTATGATGTTTGTGACTTCATATCCTGTCTGATGAGAATGAATCACCTCATGTTAAGGTGACTAACACTTCCCGTAGAGAATAGACGGACAAGCAGGATGCACAGGCTGCTTCCTGTTGCACAAGCCGGGTACTTATTTCCAGAGGCGTGGTTGCTCTCACAACCTCTGATTGGACAGTGTCGATCAGCCCATTTTTTTTTTCTTAAAAATGGCTTCATGGTGGGGATTTATGGTATGTTAGACAGAGAAGGAGGACAGGATGGTACGGATGTGATTACAAAACTAAAATGCCATGTTCTTATTCACATTTTTGAACACCAGGACACCAAACAGTGCTGTGCTGAGGAAAAAGTTGGCACAAACTGAATGAAAGCAACACTTAAATGGCCACATTGGGTTATGTAATGAGTGTCCCCTCTCTCCATAAAGACTGCAAACTGTTTACAGAGGGAGAGTAGTTCATGCTTGAGTAGGATCACGTTTTCGTCCACTGATGATGTTGTCTCTTCTTGTCCCTCTCCCCTACTCTCCTTTGTCCGTCTAAAGGATCCTGCTCTCAACCCCTCTGGCTGTAATCTCCTATTTCCTCATATGGTACGTCCCTCCCTTTGAGGATGGAAAAGTCATCTGGTACCTTTTCTTCTACTGCATCTTCCAGACCCTTCAGACCGTGAGTACCACACTTGTGCACACCCCATGACTAATGTTTGATTTCCCAATACGATTTTTACCATTTAGTCTTGCTCAATGACTCCTTACTATAACATTATTATGTCATTATGAGATCAATATGAAGTAACCTTAATTGTCTTTCTTTCATCAAAATCTATATCTATCTATCTATAACAATTTGTTCAGGAAATCCTTTAATTGCACAATAATCTAAAATAATTAACTTAAACGAATGGTTAGACATTTTGGAAGACATGCTTATTTGCATTCTTGCAAAGACTTAGATGAGAAGATTGATACCCGTGCATATCTGTCTGTTAAATATGAAGCTACAGCCAGGAGAAGGTTAGCTTAGCTCAGCACAAAGACTGGAAACGGCTAGCCTGGCTCTGTCCAACCATTTTACAGACATTGGTGTGTCCGTCAGTCTTCTCATTTATCTTTCTGCCAGAATGTGAAGAAACACATCATCGAACAATAACTTTAACTTTTACTTATCTGCATGACCAAAAAGTGTAATTGAGAGTTGCGTTAATTTTTTTTCTCTCCCCTTGTTACTCTTTTTCTTTGCAAATCAGTGCTTCCATGTCCCATACTCTGCCCTCACCATGTTCATTAGCTCAGAGCAGAAGGAAAGAGACTCAGCCACTGCATACAGTGAGTATCATAGTCAGCATGTAAAATCCTTATTTTCTGCATGAATCAGAAAAGACGAGTCTAGGGCGTCACCTCGTCAATGACTAAATGTCTCCCATGTTTCCTCTAATCAAGGGATGACGGTGGAGGTTCTGGGAACTCTTCTTGGTACAGCTATCCAGGGGCAGATAGTGGGTATGGCGAACGCTCCCTGCCTCCCAGGACCCGGTGACATTGTGGCAAACCTCAGCAACTCCTCAAAGTCTGTTGGACTCAATGTCTCAGAGCCTGTAATTTCCCTGGACCACACGGTAAAAAAACATATTCATTAGTCATATATGTTTGACAGTAAAGGCTAATAACAACTTAACTGTTCAAACAGAACTGATGAGATGTCGTCCTTTACCTCTGTCTTTCCTGCCTTACAGAAAGCGGCCTACATGATTTCTTCTGGTGTAATCTGCTTAATCTATGTCCTCTGTGCCATTGTTCTTTTCTTCGGTGTGAGCGAGCAAAAAGGTAAGGCATTAATCTCTCAATCAAACTGGCTCCATCCTTCAATTTAGATGTCATTGTCCACTCCTTTTAATTACCTCATTTTGACTTGCATTTAAAGCCAAAATGAGGGGGGGGGGATAAGTTGTAAAAATATACACCGATCAGCCATAACATTATGACCACTGACAGGTGAAGTGAACATTGATTATCTCATTACAATGGCACCTGTCAGTGGGGGGGATATGTCGGGCAGCAAGTGAAAATTTTGTCCTCGAAGTTGATGTGTTGGCAGCAGGAAAAATGGGCAAGCGTAAGGATGTGAGCGACTTTGACAAGGACCAAATTGTGATGCTAGACGACTGGTTCAGAGCATCTCCAAAACTGCAGCTCTTGTGGGGTGTTCCTGGTGTGCAGTGGTCAGCACCTACAAAAAGTGGTCCAAGGAAGGAAAACCGGTGAACCGGCGACAGGGTCATGGGCAGCCAAGGCTCATTGATGCGCGTGGGGAGCGAAAGCTGGCCTGTGTGGTCTGATCCAACAGAAGATCAACTGTAGCTCAAATTGCTGAAAAAGTGAATGCTGGTTCTGATAGAAAGGTGTCAGAACACACAGTGCATCACGGTTTGTTATGTATGGGGCTGCGTAGCCGCAGACCGGTCAGGGTGCCCATGCTGAACCCTGTCCACCACCGAAAGCGCCTACAATGGGCACGTAAGCATCAGAACTGGACCACGGAGCAATGGAAGAAGGTGGCCTGGTCTGATGAATCACGTTTTCTTGTACATCATGTGGATGGCCGGCTGCGTCACTTACCTGGGGAAGACATGGCACCAGGATGCATTATGGGAAGAAGGCAAGCCGGCGGAGGCAGTGTGATGCTTTGGGCAATGTTCTGCTGGGAAACCTTGGGTCCTGCCATTCATGTGGATGTTACTTTGACATGTAGCACCTACCTAAACATTGCTGCAGACCAAGTACACCCCTTCATGGAAACGGTATTCCCTAAAGGCAGTGGCCTCTTTCAGCAGGATAATGCGCCCTGCCACACTGCAAAAATGNAAGTGGCCTGGTCTGATGAATCACGTTTTCTTTTACATCACATGGATGGCCAGGTGCGTGTGCGTCGCTTACCTGGGGAAGACATGGCACCAGGATATGGCAAGCCGGTGGAAGCAATGTGATGCTTTGGGCAATGTTCTGCTGGGAAACCTTGGGTCCTGCCATTCGTGTGGATGTTACTTTGACATGTAGCACCTACCTAAACATTGCTGCAGACCAAGTACACCCCTTCATGGAAACGGTATTCCCTAAAGGCAGTGGCCTCTTTCAGCAGGATAATGCGCCCTGCCATACTGCAAAAATGATTCAGGAATGGTTTGAGGAACACGACAACAAGTTCAAGGTGTCGACTTGGCCTCCAAATTCCCCAGATCTCAATCCAATTGAGCATCTGTGGGATGTGCTGGACAAACAAGTCCGATCCATGGAGGCCCCACCTCGCAACTTACAGGACTTTAAGGATCTGCTGCTAACGTCTTGTTGCCAGATACCACAGCACACCTTCAGAGGTCTGGTGGAGTCCATGCTTCAACGGATCAGGGCTGTTTTGGCGGCAAAAGGGGGACCTACACAATATTAGGCAGGTGGTCATAATGTTATGGCTGATCGGATATATATCTGTATCTATATCTATCTTTATCTATCTCAAGCCAATCAGATTTCTGGTTTGAATTTTGTGAAAGTGTGAGTCTTGTTTAGTTAAGAAGTTGAATTCATGGTTTTTGATCACAATTAAACATCAAAAAACATCAGTTGCTCGGGTTCAACTTCCTGATTGGATACATTAAAAAAACACACGTCTTTAATGTGAGCTGCTATTGACATTTCCACTCTAGTCCAATGGGGATTCACAGTTCCAGCTATACGCTATGGTGTGACTGTGGGCTGATGTACTGTGTGAGTTTGTGTTTGGTTAAATTAGAAGCCTCGTGACCGACGACGGGTCTAATCCAGTAAAGGATGAGCCTGAGAGGCCGCTCCTCATGTTAAATGAACTGAAAACCCATGGTAGTAGGAATATAAGAGTTGAAAATGTCTTCAATTGGATGGCATTTTACATCTTTGTTTATTCTTTGCTATTTTTCTTCTTTCCAGAGTCCGGTCGTCCCAGGTCAGAGCCCATGTCTTTCTTCCAGGGGATTAAGCTGGTGATGGGACATGGACCGTATGCCAAACTGGTCATGGTCTTCCTCTTTACCTCGCTAGGCTTCATGGTGCGTATAGTGACATACAGACAATTTTCCCATGAGCTTAGTTAGTGTGTGTACAATATGACAATCACTGTGTTTAGTCTCGCCTAACTCTCTGTGTCCACCCTGTGTTAGTTTTTTTTCTTTTCGTTATTGAGTTCAACCGGCTCCAAAATGCTCCGCTGATTTGGCAGCTGCAAGGTTGGCCAGGGTGTGTGTATTTGTGTGCAGTAGAATTTGACTGAGTGAGTCTCTGTGCTTCGTCCCGCAGCTCCTGGAGGGAAACTTTGCCCTGTTCTGCAGCTCCACACTGGGCTTCAGAAACGACTTCCAGAATATTCTGCTGGTCATCATGGTGAGTGCACATACAGACGCACAGACAGATAGGTGGAGTGTTCCCATAGCAATGACCGCATTTCCCTCAGCATACGATACTTTGAGCAGCCCATTTGTGTGGAATAAGTTAAGCCATTAGCTTCAGAGTGCGGACAAAAGCTTCCCTCCCAGAGCGAACCCGTAAATCGTCTTCAATTACATGGCTGGTCTGTGCTTGGTTAGAAAGCAGTGTCTCCTGGCTGCCCATTTCCGTGATGTGTCTCCACTCTTGACTGCTCTGCCTGAATGCCATCCCATTCCCACAGACAGTGAAGGAGCCACGTTTGATTATCCTTTTGTTTATCTCTCTTGACTTCTCTTGGACCAAAAGTTTCTCGTATCAAAGAATCATTTCAGATTTTGACAGGTATTAAACCCAATTAATCCATAGATGTGCCTTCTGTGGCACGCACAGCAGACCTGTACAGGTTAGTGAGGGTGAAAAGATTACAAGCTTTGATCCTTTACTTTATGGAAAGGATTATGGAGCCAAGGATGTGACCTTTTGTTAAAGTACATTTATTTAGTCAAATTACTTTTTGGAGACTTCAACAATGTGAGCTTTCACAGAAACTGATCCTCGTGAAGTTACCCACAATCAGCTCAAAGTGGTCCTAATCCTCACCATCAGTAATTTGATGAGATGTCAGACTAATCCTGGAAGCTCAGGTTGATTTGGTGAACTCATCAAATAAGATCTAACAGGCATTATATAAGGACAGGCAACTCAAACTGGTTGTCAGTTAGTGGACTGAAACGGTAAAGGTCAGAAAGGTGATGAAACACTGTGTGAGAGCAATGGAGAGTTAAATAATTGCAACAAACAAAAAGAACCTTGTGTGAACTTTTTTGCTAATGTGAGGCATATTGCAGAAAGCATGCTATATGGTATATTGTTCTCTAGCTTCGCTGCTGCGCCGCAAATTAACTCATTTTCAAGGGTCGGACAGTGTTTTCGTCAGAGGAGTAGCTGTGTTGTGCTACTCAGTTTCATTTGGCTGGAATGTTCTAAGGTCAGTTGTGTAAAATGTGCTTTATGAGGGCTTTTAAAGATAAAGCCCTATTAGCTGATAATTAAGTTAAGAGGCTGGTGTCTGGGCAAGGAAGTGGTAGAGTTCAGACTCCGTTCAAGTGCACACATACTGCTGACACAACACAAAATCAAAGAATCTCAGACATGCAAATGGTAAGGAAATGAAAGTTCTCACTTACTCATAATGAGAATCCACATAAAATAGCTGTTAAAGCCACAGAATGATATCATAGTAACACACATGGCTGTGCAGCGAGACAGAGATGATGTGTAGGTGCTTTGTCTCATAGCTTAGTCCAGGGATGCTCAACTTGCTTTGCCCAGGGGCCACTTTTGCAAAATGACAGGAGGGCCAGTTAATAAACAAACATTAATAATATTAATCAGATAAGCTAGCATGTTTTGACTCATGATGGTGCCTGATATTAGCATACAGCAATTGTCATTTGGCAAATTAAACACAGTGGTTTGGTATGAGGCGGCAAAATAAAGACAAATTCATCTGTCTATTTTTCATTGAATTGCCTGTTTTCATTGTCAACCTGAAGACGTTTGTTGTCTCATCTTTGCCAAGATCCAGTCACAGCAGCCCTGCGCAGACACCTGGGAGAAGTTTGCCCTCAGGATTTCTGCCAGGCAGACAGCCCTGAAGGCAAACTTCCCCCATGTGCCCTGCGCAGCTCAGGTGTACGTGAACTTTTCAGCAAGTGTCACCACTTGCACTGTACAGATTAGATTGCTAATATGCAACTTAAACAGCAAAGGGATATTATTGAACATTTACTAATAGGTATAAACACAAAATTCCCAGTGTGAATCAATTTATTTTCATTGTGAATTAGAAAATGGTCAGTGGGCCACCCAGCACCCTATCATGGGCCGTAAGTTGAGTATCACCGGCTTAGTGTTTCGCTCATATCATAAAGAAAGAGAGGTGGCAAAATTCTGTTACACCATGGCTTTCTGTTATCTTTACCATAGTCAAACTGATCTGAGCGGGCCCTCTGCCCCCCTGTAGTGTCATAGGATGACCCCTGTGGAATTTTGCATCTCATTGAGCTCAGATTTGTTTTGGGAAGCACCGTAGAAACCTTACGGTCTTCCATCTTCACTGTTGTGTTTGGCAGATATGAGGGGTCAAATGTGCTGCATCACCGCGCTTCGAGTCTTGTCAAACGCAAACGGAAGCTGAAGCATTTTGAGAATGTATCTAATGTCCTGCGTCTTTACTGTTCTGTAACGTGACACAGAGGGTCTTCCCTTGTTGCCCCTGCAAAATCATGTTTACCTGTAATAGACGGCCTTTTGTGGAATTATTATTTGAATTTTGTTAGTGTATGTGTGTGTCAAAACAAAACCAGACGGCTGGTTAACCAAACTTTGTTTTTCTCCCCCTCAGCTCTCTGCTACTCTGGCCATCCCCTTCTGGCAGTGGTTTCTGACTCGCTTTGGAAAAAAGACGGCGGTTTACGCTGGCACCTTGGTAAGGCCAAACACCACATATAAAGCCTGTAAGATTGACAGGAATTGAGTAGGAAAACGGCTGTAGGGCCATTAAGAGACTTGTTTTGGGAAGTAAATCTATGACTCACAGCTGATCTAGTGTGCTCTAGCGGCCTAATGTGTTTGTTTTTTCCAGTCTGTGGTTCCCTTCTTGATCATGGTGGTGTGTCTGAAGAGTAGCCTGATTGTCACCTACATTGTCTCCTTCGCTGCTGGGGTCGGGGTGGCTGCAGCCTTCCTGCTGCCATGGTAAGACCCCTGCTGACTTTTTTTTTTTTACCTATCAGGAATACATATATGTAACCAAACGTGACTCTAACTTTTTGTGTTTTTCAGGTCTATGCTGCCTGATGTTGTCGACGATTTCCAAGTGCAGAACCCGGGCTTCACCGGCCACGAAGCTCTCTTCTATTCCTTCTACGTCTTCTTCACCAAGTTCGCCTCTGGAGTCTCCCTTGGCATCTCCACTCTCAGTTTAGAGTAAGTATTCGCTTTAACCCACACAAATACACACAGGTTATAGGTGTTTCATTTGATTTGTATCCAGTGCACTGGGACACAATTAAAAAAAGTCTAAATGAGGTTAAGCCAAATCTCCCAGCCCCCATCAAAGCAAGGAATTAATTTTGCTTTCATTAGATTAAGTACAGTAAGGCTGTATGCGTGCATGCATCACATGGCTGACTTTACAGTAGTGTTGGTTTTTCATCAGCGATTTGAGGAATTCTGCCTCTTGGCTTTACTAAGAAATGAATGTTACCATAGCAGATGTATGTCTTAACATTCGTGCTCTGCAATGCATAAAAATGTGTTGTGTTTTCAGTTTCATAATGTTTCTTCTTTTTTCAGTTTTGCAGGCTACATCAGTAGGGGCTGCTCTCAACCAAAGGAAGTGGATTTAACCTTGAAACTGCTGGTTTCCGCCGCCCCTGTATCTCTCATCATTATCGGCCTGGTCATATTGTACTCGTATCCGATCAATGAGGAGAGGAGGCAAGGCAACCGCAAACTGCTACAGGAACAGAGGTAAGGCTGTGCATGGTTTTGCCCAAGTGTACAAGTGTTTTCCCCTCTTGTGTTTGTGTGTGTCGGTGAAGCAAAACTCCAACTGAAGAGCCTCTTTATTTTCTTGCAGGGACAATGAGGCAGATTCAGAAACGGACTCAACAGAACTGGACAATATTATCTAGCACATTTTAGAGACCCACGGACCAGTCGGGTGATCCACTTGGCATTTTGCACTGGGCGGGACCAATGGACCTGGGCCTGTCAGATCATACAGACACTGCCTTGTCCAATCACAACTGCTGCTGTTCCACGTCTACAAAACTTGACTACAAAACATTTTCCCAGCATGAAATTCACTCTCCTCTTTTGTTCAGTCAGATCTCAAAAGCCTTAGTTTTTGTATAACATACTACTTTTTTTATTTTTATTTTTTTTTTAAAGGTTGGTCTTGTTCTCAGTTGAAATTGCACAGAACCATGAAATGTGATGGGAGCATGTTTTGTCGGTGCTTCCATTATTGGTGCTACTCGCTGGAGCTGAACACTTTCCATCCTTGTACATACCACATCGAACATTAATGACCCAGAGCACTGCACTAAAAATGACTTAATAGTTCTGAGATGTGAACTTCGTCAGAAACTTGAACAAACAGTGTTAACGCCTTAATTACAGCCCCATTTTGGGGTTAAAAATTCAAAACTGACCCCGTGTCAGTCACTTGCTCTTGACTTGGTGTGTATTTTGAACGTGTTTTAAATGTGTTGTAATTTTACAATTAATCCTCATAGTTTACTCAAACCAGTCAGCCCATTTGTTTCCATCTAATTCCCATCCCACTGGCTTTATTTTATTTTTTATTTAATCAAGTATTAATGTGATATTGGAACTAGTGGCAGCTGTGCTCTGAAGGGCTCCTTTTAGTTCCCCACCATAGCACTGAAACCACTACAATAGCGAAACCAGTTAGTTTGCACATGTAACTGCAATGTTTATCCAGCAATTACATTACTTGCATGATCTTATTTATAGGACAGCTACTGAAGACATGGAAAGCTTCTTTCCTCTAAATGCTTTCATTTCCTTAATACTGAGCAAAATGGTGACGACAGCCGGTACTAATTTATTGATATCATTATTTAAATATTTTTATTTTAATTTTACTGTTTTTGAATTCATGTTTGCTGGAAAGTCATGCTTCTTGCAGTATTTAAATCTATTTAAGCCTGTAAGGAACTGAATTAGAAGTTTCAAAATGAGAAAAATTGTGTGGGAGTCAAATTTTAAAACATTTACATGCCTGCCTTTGCTCCAAATGCATTCAAAAAGGGAAGCACATAATTGTGAAAAAAGATGTTTGGAACATGGGGGAGTGAACTTGTTGCAGTCTCCTTTTGAGTGTTTTTTGAATTTTTTTTGTATATATGTGTTTATTGAAGGAACAGCCAGGATGTTTTGTGATCATTTCAATCTCTGTCATGAAAGTGTGGATTGCCATATTTTGTACCCATTGCTATGGAAATGTGTACTTACAGTGTCATATGTTATACATATGGTTACATCTTCAACATATTTATGACAACTGGGTTGCCGATGTGCAAATGTTCATATTTCATTCTTTTTTCTTTTTTTTTTTAACTCTACACACCAACACAGTGCCATTTCCACCCGCTAAGCCTGTAATAATTGTACATCCTGTAAATCTCATCCTGTTTTATTTTGTCAGTGTTTGTCTTTTATGGATCTGTCTGTGAACTTCCCTCATGACTCTTGAGGCTGTAGCCAAATGTGTGAGCTTTAATCCCACAGGGACGCACAGAAGTCTTGTGTACATGCCTCCTGTGCATATGTAAATATTGTATGTAAACCTGTAAATATCTTTGATATTTGTGGCTGCAAGTGAACCTAATGTACACTACAGTAGTTATTTAAGAAAGAAAATTGAGATTGAAAAGGATATTGTTAATAAATACTAATTGATATGTGTAGTGTGAACAAGCTGTGAACATTTCTTTACTTGAAACAACCGTTACCATATGACACTAGCTTGAGTCACTTCAAACAAGAACAAACTCGAAGAGATTTTTAATATACATGCATGCATCATGTGGATAATATGTAACGCCTACTAAAGAGGTAATGATATAATTCTTCTGATATTTCAGTAACTTCTTATATACCCTTTCTTCAAAACATTAAAAAATTGTCCTCAAAGGGACAGGAGCAGGTTGTGAGAGCAGCAACAATCATTAAATGAGCCAGTTCAAGAAAAATGTGCAAAATTATTTCAAATAAAAAATGACTCATGTATGTCACTAGATTTACTAATCACACACGGCATGATGTGGAGAAATGATTAGCTAATTATTTTGATTATTACAGAGTTTACATATTTTCAGTAGACTTTTACAGAAGGTCCAGTTCCATTTACACATTGAGCATTATTCATGGTAAACTACTGCCATCTAGTGCTAGGGTTTTGTCCCAATTTTATAAAATATTGATAATGAAAAAATAAGTCTGAAGTTACAGTAACTGTGTGGCAAATCAAACTACTACCTATCAATTTTGTTCCTGTTTCATTGCAGATCTGACTATTGCATTTATAGACACGTTCCATTAAAGTGACTGATTAAAAAGAAAAAGAAGTCATACTCTTGATTTCAGACGTTTTAATTTGAGCCACGATTATACCATATCCATTCTGTGAGTTATTGGGCTGTGATTTTAGTTGTTTTGGTGAGTGTAGAAATAGTCTACCACAGATTTTGTGCAATAATTATGAATGATGACTTGTGAATTGGTTTATATTGTCATTTTTTAAGCCCCTCATTGTCACATTGTCTTCACAGCACATATTAAGTATATTATGGTTCTTTTCAACACCCTTAACATAGAACATTACTTTGAGCTTTTACCAATTTCATTTCATTCACTACATAAAGGAAGAGTTCGTGTAAATACAGTAAAAGCTTCTGGTATAAATCATTCGCTTTTATTTTGAAGGACGAATAGTCTAGCCGGAAGTGTTTACATGCTGTTAGCATACAGCAGCTAGCTTAAAGCACCTAAACTCCATAGCTATTTCTGGCTGCTTTTGCTCAATGTCTGCCATAACCAAAACTACAACGACGTTAGCTGGACAAGCACATAGCGTAAAAACATTCTCAGATATCTGCTTCATGGACTTACGTTAAACCTTATTTTATCCGGTAAACTGACATGGCTGCTAACCCCCCAGGACCAGGCTTTCAGAACAAGACCCGGGTGGCCATCCTGGCGGAGCTGGACAAGGAGAAGAGGCGGCTGATGCAGAGCCAGTCCATGAACAGCCCCGGAGCCAACATCCCCCTGTCGTCCAGACCCAGCCTGAAGGAGGTGAGGGACAGCGCGGAGCAGCAGCACATCGCCGCCCAGCAGAAGGCCGCCCTGCAGCACGCTCATGTCCACTCGTCCGGCTTCTTCATCACTCAGGACTCCTCGTTTGGGAACCTCATCCTCCCGGTGATCCCCCGGCTGGAGCCCGACTTTTGACCCTGAACCTCCCAACAAATACTGACCAGTGCCCGGGAGGACATTGAAAACAATCCCCATGCAAATGATACACGTTGTTATATGTCTCATTTTTTTTGCGTTCTTTGTCCTGTTATCAATCTAATGGTGATTGATTTAGGCATCCAAAAAACTCCACTGACAGAATAAAACATGACATTTGAACACAATCAGTGTTGCTCTATTAGCAGGGGTGTAGATAGGGGATCAGGGTCCCCTAGTGCTGTCATTGTGCTGTAATTACACACTCATCATTACCTTTCTTGTCATCAATGATGGCTTTTACCTGTTGTCAGGCAAACAGGATGCCCCGTCATGATATACATGTAGTGCTATAATAGTGTAATAACACATTAATAACACACTAATTGCGGTAGCGGGGCTGCGGAGTCTGGATCTGTGGTTGTGGAGCTGTAGAGTCTGGATCTGTGGTTGCGGGCC
>LKNJ01005157.1:0-26372 GCA_002120245.1 Maccullochella peelii | reverse complement strand
AGTGCTGCAGCTGCACCTCAACCGGCCTGTTTGGGCCGTAAAATACAGCACCAAACTGTGCTGGCAAAAATGCCTGAAAGACAGGAACATGCATGTGGTTGTTATGTTGACATTTGATACACAGAGAAACACAACCTGTGCACTTATTAACACAGATGGATCTACTGCAGTCTAGGGACAGCAGTCCTTGGATCACTCCCCAACAGAGAGCAAACACGTGAATCCAACATATTTTATTAAACCAAACATTTTTTCAGATCAGCACAGTATTAAAAGTGTTTGTTAAATGCTTTTAACTTATGAAAACTGTATGAAAATGAATCTTCCTTCTAGAAAATGATTTAGTGCTGAAAAAAGTGTTCACCTGTCTGGGTCAAATGAGGAAACCTTACCTGGTTTCTTGAGCTGGATCTTCTGTCCATGTCAAGACAGTGGATTGGCTATAAAGACAGGTGTTGTACTTTACAGTTGGAGTTCGACTTGAACTTTGAAAGAGTAGTGCTAATAGTAGGGTTTGTTCACCAAAGACAAAGAGATAGTACTCAGTTCAGCTGGTTACATGTAAATGAGTTGTTCTACAGGAGCAGGATTCAACCAAGATGTTCATTATGATGCCAGCGTTCTACAGTGATGGTGATAATGGAGCGTTCTCATCATGTGTTCTACAGCTTCTCAAAATTCTAGAAACCATTATCTAACTACCATTTGTGTTTTTGTTTAAATCACAAAGACCCCCACAGAGTGTCTGTCTTTTTATTGGTCACAGGGAGAGAACAGGAGGCAGTTTGTTTCTGCCCCAATCAGTACCATGTATCACTGCTTACACACCTCGGGCCCACTCTGTTAAAACATGCAAGAAATCAGTGAACACAAAAGCTCTATAAGGCATGAAGATCCAAACCACTTGAACTACTTTCCTTTAAAAGGTGTCAATAGACAACATCAGTGGTGGGCAAATAGCTGCCCATGAGGCCAAAGCTGGCCTCCAACAACAGCAGTATTTTTATTTTCAACCAACGCTGTAAAACTGGCCCACATTGAACCTAACTGCTGACCCCTGGCATATATGAAAGAACAAATGTTCAAAATAAGCTTGAGGTAATTTGGAAATAGTGTCTCAATTGGCCTACAGTTTGTCTATCAGAATGCACTGCATTATAAAATGGGCCACTCAATATCTTGGTCAAAATTCTTTAATAATGATATTTATGGGATCATAAATTGTTTTTGTTTAATTCTCACGTATCTACATGGGCACCAGCCTCAAAAATCCAGAGTTGGTTGAGGATCAGTGTTAGGCCCCCTGTCATTTTGTTTGTATGATCTTATTCAACAGTTTCAAAAACAGCTGAGCTAGCAGCTGTAAAGCTATCAACCATGGATTACACAGTGGCTTGATCAATGACAAGACAAAAAGTATGTTTTCTACAAAAACATTGTACAGCTTTATAATGTTGGCATTCTGATCAAGGGTAAAAAGAGTGATATAGTTAGTTAAGTTAAATCTCTTTGCGTAATTATGGATCCAAATCTTGGATCTTTTTTTTCTATGGTAGTATCCAAGATATGTATGAATGATCCTTATTGCATTACATAGTATAAATAGCCATTAAATGACTAGAGTCCTTAAACTTTAAAAAATCTGGATAAAAAGCCAATTCAATATTTTTATTGCAGGATTGTGAAGAAACACCATCTTTTGAGCTTTGAGGATTTTTGATTATATTCATATTTGTGCCTTTACCTGTGTAAAGGCACAAATATGAGTGTATTTGTGTATTTATTTATTTTGCATGCCATTCACCATCTCTCTCCTTTCATTTTTTATCTAACAAAGATACAAATTCATATTTTTATATAATTACACACACATATATATATATGTATATAAAAAGATAAAACTAGAGGGTTTTCTGAGGGGACAAACCTTATGTGGGTGGATTCTGAGAGTATAAACTATACAATCTATGAACACCTTATCCTCTACGAACAACTTTGATCAAATATTGTTAGTAGTGCCATTGGTCAAGCTGTTGTCTGGTGAGTGTGTGTGCCGCCCAGATGAGGCTGGTCTCTCACACAGTCTGAGCAAAGGTCAGTGAGGGTCCAGGGTCTGGGACTGGTTGCTTTTGTTCATGTTTGATCAGGTGAGCAGTAATGTCATATCCTCACACTTTGGGAGATCACATGTCTTTAACATCAGATGAAATTGATTGGAACCTGCTCAGAAATGCCATCAGAATGTATAATGTATATATATAAATAATGTTATGTATTAATGAATTTATGTGATTGTACAAAATGGGATATTCTGATTGCCATGTTTATTCTACACCAACATTAAAACAAAGAAGAAACTGTTTATGAATGAACTTATACGAGTCATACTTGTGTGAAAGTAAATAGCTTCAAATGTGCTGCAATCAGAAAGAACTGTCTTTAGTGAACTAGATGTTCAGGCTTTCTTTCAAACTGACAAACACATGCAGCGAGTAGAAAACGTGACTTCAGCAGTATTTATTCCATTCACCTGTGAACGTAACTGGAACGCTCCAGCCTGCCGTACATGACCTTTGTGGTTACATTAATGATTAATGATGTCAAGGGATTCAACTTTTCTTTGAAAAACAGATATTTCCTGCAAACAAAAACAAATTGTGCTGCAGAATTGGGACCGATCGCTGCTTTGACAATGAACACTGAAAATCAGGAAAGATTCACAATGATTGATGATATAGCTGTATTCTTAATCATATACAGTATTTAGATTTTCCTCAGAGGGAGATCTGAAAGTATTTTCTTATCTGTATGTTTACCCACATGTCTATAGATGTGTCACTTCATCTTTGCACTTGTCTTAACACTGCTCTTTCTCAGCCTTGAACTTTGCACATGACATGTCTATAGGGGGGCTTGACCACAGATCAGCAGAGTCACAGAGCTGTTTGTTTCCCTCCTCTTCTCCAATAGCTGTTGTTGTGGCTTACTCTTAAAGCTACTACAAAACATAGATTTTGATGACTGAAAAAAAACATTGTTTATTAAGCTACGGCCACATGATTGTCAATATCATTTAATTTTACCTGATCCTAAGAGATGATAACTTAAAACTCATTAAACCTTTCAAAGTGCAAATCAAAACAAATATTCTCATAAATATGTCTAGCAAGCTACCGAGCTTCAATATACTATACTGCTGTCTTATAAAAAGACAATTACCAGACAATTTACTAAGTTGCTCAAGTTGACAATGCTCCAATAAAATTAGATATTGAAAAAAACCTCTCTTCACATTTACTGCCATGTCTGCATACCAGCTGTTGGATGAAAACAGTAGAATATGCTGCTGTACATTTTTCAAAATCTCTCATCTGCCACATACTATAACCAGCATTTCAGCCGTCATAATAACAACACAGAGAAGGAAAATAAGACATGGCTTTGCACCATTTAGAAATAAAGGAAAAAAGTGACAATACAATATCCAAATCTTTTTTGGAAATAATTTAGATAAATAAATCATGACCTTGTCTCATAGTACATCCAGTATATTATCAATTTATAAGAACATATTTGGAACATGACGGGTGGTCCCGATGACGGGGTACTTGAACTCATCTAGGGCTGTGGGGGTACAAAAAGGAACCACTGCTTTAAGATAGAGCATATTTCACATTATTTGGCATTTCCTCATAAATATTTTACATTCTTTTCCCCTTTATATCTGCTCCTGCTGTTATCGTATTTTGCTCTCATACTTTCATTTATACATTTCTAGTGAACATCTTTTAGTCCAACATCTGTCAGCTGTCATGTTGTTTTCTGTATCCCTTTATTTCCTGTTCCTTTTGTATTCTTATACTGTATTTGCTGTTGCATCACTTGAAGGGAGAAGTAGAAAACATGGGGAAAGAGCATTTCAAGTCAACTGTCAAGAGTCTGATATGAATGTTAACAAGTTGTACATCCAAGTAAATTCAATGAGTCTTGAAAAACTGAACCCGGAGAGTAGTGATTCCATAATAAATAGAAGCATTTATTTATGTACATCAAATGTTTAAAGTTTACAACAAAGCCTAAAACACTGACATTACCAAAAACAGTGAAGAACAAATATTTACATTTATGAACATTATATTTACACTCTTATTCTGCACTGTTAGTCAGTGAATGTAAATTGACTTTATGTACAGCTTCACTAGCACTTTTTCCTAAAAGCCTCACAACGGTCATTAACCCACATCACAATAACGTCTTTGTTAGGTGTAACCTCACTTGCATGTAACACTGCCACATCCCTCAAACAATTCACTGTAAACAGGCAGACACACCGATTTACTGAGTTATTAGCACCAACATTAGCGTCATTAAAAAGGCACACATTTGTCAGCAATACAAATAAATGAGCTCGAACTTTAAAAAAACCCCGAAAGGGCGCATGGCTTTCCTTTGTCAGGAATGCTGGAACAAGGCAAGTTGAAGTTCTGGCCCTTGGGGAAGATGTAAATATAGATGTGCCATGGTACAGAGCATAAGACACGGCCCTATTGATCACACGTGGTTGCATCAAAGCTTTTTGGTCTTTGAGGAATGCACTGGAAGGGAGGGAAAATTTAAAAATCGCTCTCCAATGTACAGACAGCCGATCACAAATCAGGAGAATGGAGCTAAAAAAGTGTCTGGAGAAACTCCAAAACAACAGACAGCTGTTGAAGAAGGTTGTGACCATATGGTGATATGTGAAATCTGAAGGCTATGACAGAGTACAGTATAAATCAAGGCACAAACACGGTGTGCGGTGTGTTTTCTTTGAGGTCAACTACAGCAGTGTCTTTAGGTGCCTTTGGATGATATTTTCGCTCCACTACTGAGCCAATGGCTGGTGTGAAACTCAAAATTACACACACACATCATTATGAGACTTATTGAGGTCACGCTGGTTAAACTGGCACATGCTTTTTAGTATCACATCCGCCTACTGTATGCTCAACTTTAAATTCACTCTAGTGTTATAGAGAAATTTTGGGAAATACACTTCTTTGCCTTCTTGGCCGAGAGTTAGATGAGAAGACTGATTGCACTCTTATGTACGTGTGTGGAGCTAGAGGCATACAGTGATTAGCTTAGCCTAGTAGAAAGACTAGAAACAGGGTAAACAGCTAGTTTGGCTCTGTCCAAAGTAGTGTAACAAAATCCACCAACCATCATCTCTGAAGCTCACTAATAAACATGCTATATCGCGTTTATTTTATTTATTACAAAAAAGTGTAAAAACTGCAAAACACTCTCCGTGTTACGGGGGATTTTGTGCCGGACTATTTCTTGGATTTTGTTACCTTTGGACAGAGTCAGGCTAACTGTTTACCCCCTGTTTCCAGTCTTTGAGCTAAGCTAAGCTAACCTGCTGCTAGCTGTAGCCTTATATTTACCGCACAGACATGAGAGTGGCCAAGAAAGCAAATAAGATTTGATAACGTTCCATGAACAGACAAAAATAATAAACAGTGATATTTACAACACTCATTTGTGAAATTGTACCTGACACGAGTTGAAGGAATTCCCAATTATAAGTTGCATTAAACGAGCTCAGTTAAACAGTTGCATGAAAAACAAGACACCATGTGTCTTTAGCAATGACACAGTTCTCCAGTTATATCATCAGCAGCAGTTAGGATAACGAGTAAAACAAATGTTAGATTGAGGAATCCATCACCTGATAATTTGGTGAGGAATAGATTGTCAGCTGTTAACTTGATGGAGAAAAATGTTTCACCCTGGTTTTTCCACTGTAGAGCGCTTGTTTGTCTGTGAGGATATAGTTGTTCAAGCTTGTCTGATACTGGCTTCGACTTCCACATCTTTGTGCTGAGTGAGGTAAAAATACAAAAGGACGTCCAAGGTAGCTTATCATCGAGGCGCTTCTTTCCACTCTGCCCGACATCAGTTTTCTGTGAAGACTGGATTGTCTGCCTCTTCATCCAAGCTCACAACTTGTCTCTGATAGGACAGCAAATAAAAAGGATGTCAGACAGAACATAAACTGTTGCCTGTATGTGCTGACTACAATAAAATGTATGAGGATGTTGAAGGTTGAATCCCATCAGATTTCATTAGGAGAGAAACAGGCAGCATAGATCAATATTGGTCTGTATTATCTTACTAACAGGGTTAGTTGTAGTGACTCCTCTTAGACTTACTTTTGGGTAGGAGTAACCGTCAGGGCTGTGGCTCCTCCATATGTGCACTTGGTCCTCGGTGGTTTTCTGATAGACGGGGTTGTCAAAGTGAATCGTGTTGGTGTTCTTCCGCCTGTAGTTCCTCCATAGCAGCACGCTACCAACAGCCACCAGACAAACGATCGCTACATGAGGCAGACATAGGGAGAGAGACCCAGAGAGAGATGAGACATGATGGTTGACGCCGTGATTATTTCAAATAATTAGCATTTTTTTTGTCAAGAAACCACCTTTGCAGCAGCAGACAAAGCAACTCACCCAGAGGTAAGACAATATACAGAGCCACTGGGGTGGTAGAGGCAGGGTTGGGTATAGCTGCAGCAAATCCATGTCGGAAATCTGAAGGAAATGTAAACACAAGAAAATAAGTTAATGATACATGAAGCTGACCTGCACTATACACAACTGTTGAGTGATCTACTAACAGGGCGCTGCTCAGCGGCTTCAGATGTGGGGTTCGCAATTCCCTTTACCTCTGATAACACTATCAAATGTGTGATCCATTAATAATAAAATTGATGAACTGACGGCCAGAGTGAGGGATGAAAATGACTTTAAATGGAGCAGTTTAATATGCCTTACAGAGACATGGCTCAAAGATGAGATTGAAGTTGCCCTTCCTGGATATACCACAATAAGAGCTGACCCGGACAAACGCATTTGTTGACAACAAGTGGGCAGCTCAACTGCACATCCATGACTATCCATCCAAAAAGGGCTGAACTGAGTGAAACATCTCTTTTGCCAATGAGCTGCTGAGAGTCAGCTGTCCAACAGGAAACTACTTTTTACAAGAAACTAGCAAAGTCACATGATCCTTTTCCCTGTGTCCATGTTTGGTTATTGTTTGTCTAAGCAACTTTGTAAAATGGTCAACAGGAATGTAAAGTGTCTACACAATTTGTCCATAAGTATCTAAAATACTAATATAATATTATGGCACTTCAACTTGCCTGGAGAGGTGACTGGAGTCTCTGTGGTGGTCTGGGGAAATTTAGGATTCATCGGCTGGGGAGACGGGGTCCTTGGTTCAGGTGTGGTGGTCCTTACAGGAGGGTTGGTGGTGTGTGGCACTGGCTTGGCCACAGTGCTGGTGATTATGATGGGCACTGTGGTGGTGCGGACCTGGGACTTAGGTGTGGTGCGGACCTGGGGCTTAGGTGTGGTGCGGACCTGGGGCTTAGGTGTGGTGCGGACCTGGGGCTTAGGTGTGGTGCTGGCTGGCACTGGTGGCCGACGAGGGGGGTTGGTAGCTGGAACTTGAGGCTGCATGGGAGCTGCAGGCGTTGGCACAGCGGGTTAAGTACAAAAACAGAGGAGAAGGAGTGAGAGTCAGAAACAGGACCGCTTGAGAAACCACTAAAGAAAATAATTAGTTAGAAAACAGAAATTATTTCGCTATGATTTTGTAATGTTCTTGTCGATATTCTACTACAGTGCATTTGCTCTTTGATCATTTACGTACCAGGTACACATGTCCTCGTATCTCTGGCTAGCATCATGTTATCTGGACAGACACAGGTGTATTTGGGGGGATGTCTGCCCACTTGAGGAGCTGCCAGGCACAAGAATTCACAGCTGGATACCTGGCACCAATCTCTCCCTGCAATTGAAAAAAGGATAAAATTTGAGTTTAGTTTAACTGCTTTACATGTTTTGAAGCCATTATCAGCATTATCATACTAAAGCAGTAGTTAGACATTTTGGAAAATACGCTTATTCGCTTTTTGCTGAGAGTTAGATGAGAAGATTGATACCACTCTCATGTTTGTACACTAAATGTAAGCTAACAAGCTTAGCCAGTCAGTCAGTGGACGACACAAAGACTGCAAAGAGGGAAATAGCTAGCCTGGCTCTGTCCAATGGTGACCACCTACCAGCACCTCTAAAGCTCACTAATTAGCTGGAAACAGTCTTGTGCTAACCTAAGCTAACTGGCTGCGGGTGCTAGCTAGCTTCATATTTACCGCACAGACATGAGAGTGGTATCAATCTTCCCATCAAACTCTCAGCAAGAAAGCAAATAGGCACATTTCACAAAACCTCAAACTATTCCTATAAAGTCAGTGGTAAAGTTATATAATTATTAATCTTTTTTTTTTTTTTTTTACAGAACAATATTGTTTCCAAGTAGCAGTAACAGGCCCAGGGGGTTGGGGAACCTCTGGGTTACAGTGGTCTAAGCATGCAATACTGAAAACATTTCTGGTGTTGCTGCTTTTCAATTAAGTTATAATTTAGAAAAGACAATATTATTATTAATTATTAATAATTAATATTATTAGCAGTCAAATTAATAATATCAGTGAATGAATGGTACCAAAAATGAAACTTTATTGCTTGTGACAAACTGTTCTTACGTAGCCAATATTCAATATTTAATAAAAGGTCGATATCGATCTGATATGCAAACTAAAAAACCCTGTTAGCATGGTTCTGATTTTGATATTAGCACTCAATGACACAACCAAATAATTAACCAACCAAATAAATCATTTTTCTGAATTCTGAACAGTATGTGATGGTGGTGTTGCTTACCAGCAGGTTGTTTGAGGTTATGGTAGAGAATAATGTCTTCTGGTGATGATAGGTGCTCCGCCAGTGTTGTGATGTCACCGCCTGTCAACCTGTTTGCACTGAGGATGGCATTGTTACTGACGTCTGTCCAGAACACTCTTTCCTAGAAGCACAAAAAACAACCAAGCTTGAACATTAAAGAGATTGGGGACAAAGTAGTAGTAGTAAGGAATGCTACTGTTTACACAGCATGTTGTGTTTGTAAGGCTATGTGCAACAGAGTTTATGACGTGATAAACATCTACCTCAAACACAGTGAGTCCCAGTGGGTGAGCCAGCTTGTGTTCATCAATAATAAGGGTGCGTCGACCACCGCCCTCCACATCGATACTGGAGATGGTGTTCAGTTTAGAGTCCACCCAGTAGAGCCGCTGGTTCAACAGGTCTAGGGAGGAAGCAGATTGGGGGGGGTTCGACAGGTCAGACCAGAGTGACCCCTGGCATTCACATAAATAGACAAAAAAAACAACTTGAAACCAGAGAGACATGAATGCTAGAGTTTACCGAGTGTAATCCCATTAGGCCACACAATGTTGTCAGTGACCAGAGCTGTGCGGTCTCCTCCGTTAAGACCTCCCTTCTCAATCTTAGCCGGATTCCCCCAGTCAGTCCAGTATATGAAGCTGGGAGGACATAGATATTGTCAATTAAATATTGCCAGTTAAAATACTGAAATCAATACATTCCTTTAGACTGTACACAAAAGATGAAAACAGAGTCTAGGAAGGATAGACATACTTGCTGTGGGGGTCGACCACAATAGCGCGGGGTTTAGATAAGTCTTGGTGGAAGAGAGTTTTGCGGCGGCTACCATCAGCAGTTACCACAGAGATGGTGCTGCGAATACTGTCAGTCCAGTACAGGTTACCATGGATCCAGTCAAAAGCGATGCCTTCAGGAGCATCAATGTCACTACCAACGACTATGCTGTGATTAGTAGAGTCTTCGGCCGAGTCCATCTGAGCCCTGAGTTGAAATTGAAGATCTGGCGTCAAGCAGGAGTAAAGGAAACAAAAACACTGCTCTCATTCTGATTTCATGCTTGCTCACCTGTAGATTTTCTTCAGGGAGATGTCTGACCAGTAGATGTCCTTGGCGGCCATGTTCATGTCGAGAGCCACAACATTCTTAAGTCGGGGGATTACTCTGGTGTACTCACTTTTGTCCAAAGTCATCTTTCTGACTTCATGGCGGTTGGTGAAGAAAAGGTAGGCTATTGTACCTACAAAATCAGAATGGGCAAGTTATTTTTTGTAATTAGTACAAAAATTAGTAATTTTGTGTGAATGGTTGTTTAAGGTTGAACTGAAATTTGAATTTGTTTTTTTCTAAGAAATCAATATATATATCCTTTCTGTTTGTTTTGACTTGATAGCTAGCTGGTGGTCAACTTTGTTAGCCGTTGCTTTTTACTGTTGGCCCATCTGTGATTTGAGCACTCTGTGCGTACATAAAGACTATTCATCATCTTTGCACATCTAACTGTTACATAATAAGGCAACAAATACTCTGGAAAGAACACTGAGAGCTGATATTTACCGATGGCCTTGCAGGCTTGGGTTGCCGGGTCAACTTGGTAACCCTCCTCACACTGGCATTTGTAACTGCCTATCTGGTTGATGCAGATCTGGCTGCAGGTGTCCGGGTTGTCGCACTCATCAATATCTGATTCAAAGAACAGAAAAAAAAACATGAAATGAAACAGGGGCAAGCTGAGTCATTGAGTCCATAAGAAGTAGAGGATCCAAGGACATGGAAAAGTTTGCGTCAGAGTAAACAGATTGCTTGGCATCATTTGTTCATCTGACTGAAGTTCATGTTAGCATGAAAACTGAGGGAGAACATTAAAAAGCACATGGATGTTTGACTATTTCTAAGTGTAACTGTGGGGGGCTGTTACCTTCACAGCCTTTTTTGCCAACCAGCCGAAACCCAGTAGGACACAGGCACTCATAGCCGATCTTCAGGTCATTGCAAATATGAGAGCAGCCGCCGTTGTTGTACAGGCACTCATTGGAGCCTGCAGTGGGAAGAAGAAAAGGTTTACCATCTTTTTTTCTGAGGGACTACAGTAACTAGCATTCTCAAGCTGCAGACACCCTCATTTAATACACAAAAGCAGTAATTAACCAGACAGCTATGAATGAGAGGCCGCTGTACTCACCGCATTCCCTAAGAGGCTCATCTGACCAATCCCTGCAATCACGCTGCTTGTCACACACCTTCTCCATGCTAATACATTCCCCACTGCGGCACTTAAACCTGGTCGGGCCCTCACAGTGGCTTGCTGTGCATGAGAAATAAATGATTTAGTTGTCAGGTCAAAATTTATCATGTATAATCATTTATTATTTTGCAGGCTATGTAGTGTTTTGTGCTTTATCATTTTCCTCTGTTATAGTTCGTTTGACTAACACATTGGTGTTATGGTACATCTTATCTTGTAGAACAACCTGCCCTGTGTCCCTCGAGGGAGACAGGAGAACAGGTTGCCTTGTACTGATGCTTGGATATGACGTTCGCTAGAGTAAGAGACAGATACTTAGACCAAGGTCCGACACTATTATGTCTCCCTTGCCTGGCTGTTTTCTGTGATGTTATAAATATGTGACTGTTTCCCACCTCCAGGGTCAGACTCCGTGTATACCGATCTTGTACATGATCTCTGTCCTTTCAGCTGAAATAGATTGACTCTGTGATCGTCCTTATTTCTGTTCACTCCTTTTGTGATCATCTTAATCTTTACTTATTTCACTTTTGTTCTTTATTTGTACTTTTTATTATTCTGCTTAATTAAATCCTCAAAAGACAACTGTTTGTTGAATCATCATTTTATTTGGAAATCAATTTTTCCACCACATTAGTCATAAACACAGACAAGAGATTTTGCTGTTCATTTGGCTGCTAGTGACGAGAATAGGAAGGTTAAGAGAGGAGATTTGTACCATTGACACAGCCAGTTTCATCACTCCTGTCCCTGCAGTCGTATTGATGGTCGCACTGGCGGCTACCATGGATGCAAGTGCCATCACTGCATTCGAACTCATCAGGACGGCAGGTGGGACGAGCTAGAGGGATGCATCAGGTAGAAATTTGGAATGAGTACAAGAGATGGTGACTAATAATGACAGCATGTAATCAACAGGAAAAGAAGAGTTTGTAATCATACTTACCACAGTCAGCTTCGTCTGATCGATCAAGGCAGTCAGCTCCTCCATCACACTTCCAGTTACCGTGGATGCACTCTCCATTGCCACAGCGGAACTCCAGGGATGTGCACTGATGAGTGGCAGCAGTGTCAAGTGTCTTGGTACCACCACAGTTCTGGGGCCACTCGTCCGAGCCGTCGGAGCAGTCTATGTCACCGTCGCAGGTCCACAGACGGGGAACGCAAACGGTGTTGTTGCACTGGAAGGACCCAGCACTGCAGGTGACAGGCGGACAGGAGGCCTCATCGCTGCCATCCTCGCAGTCCGCATCGTCATCACACACGAAGGAGGACGACACGCATTGGCCATTCCTGCAGCGGAACTCGGTGTTTGTGCACTGCTTAGGCGCTAAGAGAGAGGAGACATAACAGGGTGATGAGAGTAATGAAAGACCAGGAACACTTTAGAGCAGGGAGGAAGGGAGGGGATGAAAGCTGTGGATTCTGAGAGCAATAAAATAAGATAAATCACATATGATTGAGGAAATGGTTAGACAGATGTGTGGGCCTCTCGCAGATTGTGGTTAACTCGACTTACCACAGCTCTCTTCATCAGCTCCATTCTCGCAGTCAGCTTTTCCATCACAGCGCCAGGTGCTCGGTACACACTGGTTAAGGCGGTCCGCGCAGCTGAACTCTGTCGGTCTACATGTTTTGGCCACTGGATGTGAAATACACAGACAACGGTAACTGAGACTATGTAATCATCAGACTGTGGGATTGACAGGTATGTATGCAAAGCAATAACAAGTCCATTCTCATGTCGAGCGACACATGATACTCACGGCAGGTACCAGAAAGTTCATCTGTGCCGTCTCCACAGTCATCTGTGCCATCACACACCCATCTGACTGTGATGCATTTCCCATTCCCACACTGGAACTGCCCGGTCCCACATGTTGTCAATGCATCTATGACAGACAGATATAAACACACAGTTCAGGTAAAAGGGCCATTGTTTTAGTTATCATCTATCAAGGGCCAATACAGGAAGACTCCCCATAAACACAGACATGGCTGCAAATGAAAAGTCACATAAAATAATTATTCTGCAGAACCCTATTAAACAAGCCTAAAAGTCATGCTAGCGGCTCTGTGAAGCTGTACTTGGGCACAGCAGTGCTTTGAGCTAATTGCTAATGCTAACATTTGCTATTAAGCATTAAACACAAAGTACAGCTGAGGCTGATGGGAATCTGATTAGCTTTGCAGGTATTTGGTCACAAACCAAAGTATTGGACAAACGTGTCGACCTTAATGGTGATGCTAAGGGAAAAGTTAAGGGATCACCATAGTTATTACAGTTCATCCTGAGGGGGGCATGAACATCTGTATCAAATTTAATGGCAATCCATCCTTCCAATTGTTGAGCTTTCATGGTTTCATGTTTTTTTCAGAGCAGATACAACATTGCGTCATGTCACAAATCACAGGAAATCTAAAGAAAGTTAGTCTTAGTATACTTGTTCATCAGTGATGTTGTTACTTGGGGAAACGTTTGGCATCCCCAGTTGGGTTTCATGGCAGTATGGGAGGGGCTATGTCTTCAATGTTGTCAGATATGGTGATAAATATGCCTCCAGAGGAGAAAAGGGCTGGGAGGTAATTACTCTGGCATGACACACTCATGAACAAACACACATGTGCCTGTTGGTACTTGTTTAAATAGGGCAGATAAAGGGTTAAACTACAAGTCAAACAGGGATACTTACTGTACCTATTGTAAGCAGCCCAGCCTGCATTTATCCGGCGTTATCAGGGAGCTGCTGATAGGACAAGTTCACAATAGAAATCTCATTTTACAATGTTTACGGCCTCTGCTGGCAAAAATTCATATGCTGAAGGCACAGAGTCGCCCTCCCAATCCCCATCTTTAATGGACCCAATGAAGCCACTGAACTGGAAGGACCAATTAGACTGTGCATCAGAGAGACAACACTTCATTAAAAGGTACTAGAGGCCATTCCTCCCTCTGGGCCCAGGGGCTCCAAACCCTGGATGGCCACCTGTTTCTGAAAGGGTGCAGAAGGAGGTGTTAACCACCAGCAGCTAGGCATTTAGCCTCTTCATAGCCTGATACAGAAAATGCAAGATTTAGCCTTTAACAAAAAAATTCTGATTAAATATTTATGTGTAAGTGCTCTAAGAACAGACGGGGAAAATACAAATCATAAATTCTGCATGGCTATGAATGTCTTACAGCATAGTAAATCATAACAGCTTCTTGGTGAAGTCAAACGTCTTGTGCCGTCGGTCATGGTTGATGCTTTAGTAGTAGTTAAACAAGGAGTGGCTTTATTTCTTCAAGCTTCTGCAGGTTGAGGAAATGGTCTTTGACAATGTAGTAGTATTTTATACATCTGCAAACAGTAATTTCCATGTTATGGCTGTGTAATAAATCTACTGCTGACCGTTAAGCCAATAATTTCTTTATGACTCCGTGTGAAAGGCAGTGTATTATTTCCCTTACCATAAAGATAGTCATCAGTTTCATGCTGACAGACCTGGTCTAATCAAAGGGATATCCTTGTGGGTAATACAAAAGAAACTATAGTACAAAACACTCAAATGGTTTAACTTTAAGGTAGATTTCAAACTTTGCTTTCCCCTGAATGGTGGAACTTTTCACTTTATAGATCAGATCTCATTCCCTGAAACCGATGACACATTATCCGAAACCAAGCTCACACTGGCTATTTACTTACTGGGCTTAAAGTTCAGACCTTGACAGACAAACTGGACTGAATGGCAGCGTTATTGATTGAGGGCAAATGTTTGTTGCCCATTCTGTGACTTCTAGTGTGTTTAATTGACTGGCCATGAGGTGAGCAGAAAGAGCGACAGGAAACTGCTCCTACTCTTTATATATATATATATATATATATTAGAATAATATCTCGTCAGGTGTCCCTTTCTGGTCCAAAGATTGAGATTAACATAACATTAAAAAAGTATGGGTTTGGGGTAGATAATGAATTTCTCTGCAGGGTGGCACAAATAGAGTTTCTCTGTCCAAACATGGGTATGAGGAAACCATTTCACAACATGGGGGACAGGCACGATTCCATACTACACATATCAGTGACTGGTGTGGAAATGTGACAACCAGTTCCAACATGTTTCACCACACACCATTTCCCAGAACCAACAAACTGGGAACAGGTCTGACAGCGACTTCACATCAGACTCAGTGTACAACCCAAACTAAAGGAATGCTGCAAGACAATGTCTGTTTGTATTGGAAGATGAGTGGAGGGCTTCCATTCATTTTCACAATATAGGGCGTTTCAGGCGATGGGAGAAGGCTTCTTGCAAACAGGCTGGATGTTGCATCATGTAGGAAGAATACACTGTGTGCACTTCAGAATCAGAATCAGAATCAGAATCGGGTTTATTTCCAAGTAGGTTTTCACATACAAGGAATTTGCTTTGGTGAATTGGTGCATAATAAGAAAAAGCAAGTATACAAATGTTAAATAGAGAATTTCACTTTAAACAATGTAAAGAAATATAAATAAGTGAAATAAGATAAAATTGGAAACAAAACACACTATACAATAATATGGATATGGAGAGCTATACAAGTTAGTGCAGGATGTGCAAAATATTTGCTGAGGATGTGCAAAAGTTCACAGTATGCAGTGATCCTCAGGGCTTACGTTAATATAACGTGTAAATGCTGCAATTTGCAATGCTGCTGAAACCCAAATGCATCCAAATGTTCCCCTGATAGGTTTTCTACAGTGATTTAAATGCGAGTGGCGCCCATTCCCGCATTATGAAAGCAGCCGCTTCAAAAACCGGCTTTTCAGAAACCCCGCTTGACATCTTTCACTGCTCGAACCTCATTGGCTGCCCAAGCTGCCGCGAGCTGAGCGCCAGTGGACGAAAAGCACAAAACATGCAGCTTCATTCAAAAGCTACAGCCCTTAAAAAAGCATGCTGACTGATAGACAGAGGACTTTAACTGTTCAGTTATAGAAACATGAGAGGTTGAGTCGACGTGAAACAATATTTTTTAAATATTCTTTGTGGAAGGAAAAGGGAGAGCGGTGACCTACATTTTGTGAACAACTGTGCCCTCCCCCCATCACCTTGCATCCGGTGCTGTCAGAGAAGTGGGCAATTTAAACCCGCACGCGCTGAATACTCGGCCAAAATCAGATTTATAGTGGGATTTAAATGTATATTTCTATCAAACGACATCAAGCTGAAGCGCTGCACTGTTTTGCCGTTGATTTTCGCTGATGCCAAGTCAAAAATAGAGCTAATTAATGACATAATTGCTGAAGTTAAAATTAAGGAAAGTTGAACTTACTTGTCTGAACAAGGGAGCAGAGGAGAAACAGCAATGACGCGTAACGCGGCCCCCCCATGTCTTTCAGCCGCACTGGAAGATGCATCTACACTGAAGCCTGCTAGGTCTCTGATGTGACTTATTGTAACACTGTCAGTAATGTGAGTGCTGCCTGACACTGCCACACAAGTAGCGAAAGCTCTAGTTGTTGCTCTGCTGCTCCAGCCGGAGGGATGCTCTGCTCACTGTACTGTTTGACAACAATATCAGACCCATTTCAATGTGGTCCAGGGGTGGGTGGGGTCCAGGGGGGCCCGAGGGTGGGGGGGAGAGGCGGGATCTGGAGTGGTGTGATTTCTGAGGCGGACAGCCCCAACAATTGGGAGGTGGAGCTTTGTGGAGATGGATTTTTGCTATGAGTTTAACCCTTTCAGATATGCACTCACACGCACATATATGGCCAGAGCTCTGTACCGCTGACTCTACAGTCCAAACACAGGTGTTCTGCAAGTAAAAATAGTACAAACTACAGTACAGACTATCAGGAACACACACATTTAATTCAATCTACCCAATATGTGTCATCCACATATGACATTGGGTTTTTAATGCACCCTTTCTCATATCATTACATGTTTGAATCAAAATATGAATATTTTTCTTAATATTTGTTTTCCTAAAATAGTGTGACTTTTTTTCTAGAAACCGTATGATTTATTTTTCTAGAGACTGTGTTTCTTCTTTCTGGAAATTGTACCACTTTCCCCTCCAAAATATTATGACCTTTTATCTCCAAGTATTCAGACTTTCTTCTAGGAACCGTATTACTTTTTTTTCTAGAGATTGTATTACTTTTTTCTCCAAATATTGTCAGATCAGTTTCACTCATGGTAAATGTAAGTGTTATAAAACTTTACCAACTTTTCCCTCAAGTAAATAAGATATGGTTTGGTCAACTGGTTTGAAGTCCAAAATGTGTCCCCATACGAGGCCTATGACGGTCTATAAGATTGGCAGCTGGCCTACTCTAGCAGACGTTCAATACTTAAATAAAACCAAACAACCCGGTCAACACAAAGCAGCGTTCCAGTTCATACGGTGCTGTTATAACAACATTGATGTTTTTGTGGGGAAAGGAGATACTTGACTTATTCTATGCATGCCTCCTTCCACAAAAATACATGTAATGTTAATTTCCTTCATGTCATTTCTTTGATCAACTAAAATACAAAAGGTAAAAGATATACTGTATACCACTGGCTGACTGACCAGTGAGTAAAACACTCTAATAAAATACGACAAATAGTCGGTAAAGTCATGATCACTGCTTTTAACTTCATCTCACTACTTCCTGAATTGAGGTTGGTCACCTCTTATGAAAAACAGCATGTTATTTCAGGTTCAAAGTCCCAGACTTTGCTGGGTCCATAAGATAGTTTACAGTGAGATTTACATCAGAGGAGGCACGGCGATAAAGTACATCAAAAGAGATAAAACGGGAAAACAACAACCTTGGACCAAGCAGAGAGAGCACCGTATAGTTCAGGAATACACCTGAACAGATAAATAATCCACTTCATGGTAGAGGCACTGGAACACTGACACTGGTTTAAAAAACAAGCCGCTAAAGCAGGGGAAATATAAAGTTGGTCATAGTGGTAAGTGAATACACTGACCCTGTTACTATCACAGGAAGGGTTATACATTCAGATAGCATGGAACCACCCCGGATAGTCCATTTTATCATGTGTGGCCTTCAGTGAAAACAAAACATCAGCCAGTCAGTAATGACAGAGCCTGCTCACCGCCTTCTTCACTTCAGAGCTGAAGATCTGCCTCACAAGGATCAAGGCCAAGGCTGTCACACTGCTGCCAGCGATGAAATATGTACAGCAAGCGTGGCATCCACTTTAAGAGGGAGCAGCATGATGGCAGAAATAGAGACAAAGTGTATGTGATACAGATGTAGTGCACAGATCCTTTAGTTAGGTAAAAGTACCAATATACTCATGTAAAACTCTATTACAAGTAAAAGCCCTTCATTCAAAACACTTCTCAAGTAAAACGTACTGAAGTATTATCAGCAGACTAATATATAACATTTTACTGCTTGTAGCTGGTTGAGGTGGAGCTAGTTTTAAATACTTTATATACAGTTAGATAGTTCAGTCCTATCTTATCTAGGTTTAGGGTGACATTTAGGATTTTTGGTGTTTCCTAACTGCATTTAGGAAAAAGTCTTATCTTTAGCTATTACAGAAACATCAAAACTAGCTGAAGAATTTCCTAAGTTAGGATGGCATAGACCCTGTCCTAAATTCAAGATACCTGCCAAAAATGGCAGCACCACTGTTGCTAGGTCTGTACGGCAATGACAGTGAAAATGGGGAACAACATGAACACCAATATATCATGACTGAAAGGCTACTCAAACCGTATGATGACGCTTTAAATTTCCTGGGCCATGTATTACTGGGTATATATCAACTGCCAAGACAATTGATTTTGAATTTGATCGACGTGCTACGTCCGGCTCTGGAGAGGCCTACAAGGAGGCATGGGGCTCCGCCAGTGGTCCTTCAGATCACAAACACACTTTGATTTTTGCTGAGGGTGACTTCCAGACTGAGGTTACATTCTAATCAAGGATACAGGCAGTGTCGTGCACAGAATCGAGTTTATAGTTCTAGTTAGGATTTCTTAAGTTAAGATAAGATACAAGGTCTGAGATAGGATAGGACACAGCCATGAGTTTAGGGATTGCTCCTGTAACAGGAGGATAGGATGTTTCCTATCTTTGACCTCCAAAGGGGCACTCAACAAATCTGAGGGGTCGTGAGGATTAATGGGGAAGGAAAGAAGTTGAGTCAAGTTAGTGTTATTCCGCAAATTTGCCTCAAAGGAGAGGAGAACAAAGTTCTGCTGCACAAATTTGTACTTTTCTTTAATCTGTTTGTGAATATTGGATAATTGTACATCTCTGGGCTTTGAATAATTATTTAAATGAACTATCAGAGAGGTGCAGAGGGGAATTGAAAACTGCTAACAACTCATACACAACTGAAACGTAACGGGGCCTTTTTTTTTTTTACAGGGTCACAAGCCAAAAAGGTTTGGAAACCACAGCAATGTGTTGTATTTTATCAGATCATCATGTGTTTTTTATGTAAAATTAAACCTGCAAAGTAACTAGTAACTAAATCTGTCAGATAAATGTAGTGGAGTACAACGTACAACATTTCCCAGTGGTGGAAAGTGATATGAATACCTCTCTTCCACCTCTAATATTTCCCTCTGAAATGTAAAATTGCACTTAAGAACAATATTTGAGTAAATGTACTTAGGTACGTTCCAGCACTGGTGCACACATTTATCTCCCGCAAAAGACTCAACACTTTCCGTGCATCCTTTCCTCTCAGTTACATTGCTTTAACAATAACCAGCACAGTAGACGGATACAGTAAGCAGAGGACAGGCAGAAAACTATGATCAAACAGCCACTCCATTTTAAGAGTTTATTCAACACCGGAGCCATGTACTGTACAAGACACATTTTCTGTCCAATGTTGGCCTTTTCCAGAGAGTGAGCCCACCCACCTCTCACCCCACTGTACAGCACATTGGGGTTCATGTAATAAGTGACAAGGAATTTTCAGGCCTCTGCTAAAACTGGGTCCTTTGGGTGACTGTGAAACATGAAATGTTTTCTAAACTGCCAGAGTTAACCTGTAACTTCCCGATGAGATGTTCACCGATTGCTGTGTGGCCCTGAGGGACATCCGTCCCCTTTATGAAACGCTGATTGAAATGATAGAATTCCTGATGTATTCCTTGACAAAGACAGCATTAATAGGATCAAGAGTGCAGATGAGGTTAAGTTCCTCTCACAGAGAGTAGAACACACCCCTCTACTACAACTCATGGCCTTCCTCTCTCTCTCATTACACACAATCTCAGCCTCCTCCCCTCAGCCTCTGTAAACAGTTTCTGGTTGTTCCAGTATGCTTCCTCCCCCCCACACCCCTTTTCACAATCCCCCCTTCTCCTGAAAAAACAAACAAAAGTACACAGGCTGCAATGGAATTTCTGTCTCTCCGTCTTCAATTCAAGATCAGATCAGGTTCTCCCAGGTGCAGTTAAGCATGTTTCTGGCCTCCGCACCAGAGCTGAGTGTGTGTGTTTTTGTCTCTACAGTAGAATCAGAGGACAAACAAAGATTTCGGGTGTTTGATGTCTACATTAAATATTTCAGACATCATTTTGTGTGTGTTCAGCTATCCATCATCCACTGAAAATACCAGCACATGTGGGATACGTTTCTGGATTGCGGCTTGTGGATAGGGAGTGGCTGCATGGACAGGGAGTGTTGCTTGCTAAATAACCTACTTCTTGGAAGAAGTTAGTCTTGGCTTCATCACCTTGACCCTGCAAAGGAAGATAAGACTGACACTGTGTAGAAAGGGGATGAAACAATAAAATGGTTGTGTGGGAAAGGGGTTATACAGCCTCCTGTTCTTGTTAGTTTCACTCATTTTGAGAGGGACAGGTCAGGTTTATTCCAGCTAAGATATCCTGTAAGACACAAGACTCCTGTCTAATATTTTAGGTGAGTAATACAAATAGATCTAAATATAGGGAATATTTATGAGAGAAAGAGCGAATGAATCCTGAAATAATGACAGCCACAACTGTACAAACACACATTCACACAGGAAAATGAGTCCGCTGAGATAATCATGCTGAGGTTCTTCTAAAACTAAGCCAAGGCATGAGAAATCACCCACAACAGAATCATACCAGATATAACACGTCATGTTTGTTCAGGTGTTGGGGTGTGTGCACCTAGATACTAGCAATACCACATGTGGGAAAGGGGGATGTAGTGTGTCAGGGTCAACGAGTGACCGAAGTGAGGAGGATGTTGGAAAACTAAGATCAGAAGATTAGATATTTCAATAAGTATCCCTAGGGGTGCTTCTGCAGTCGCCATGGAGTAGGCCTACATGGAAAGATTTTGTAGTAGTAGTAGTAGTTTGAAAAGATATATATTTCTAATTGATTTAAAAATGTATATACACAGAGTCAGCTGCAACACCTGAACACTGTACAGTATGTTGTGATTTAAAGTGCGTGAAAACTAGTTTGCAATCAAGCAGATATCAGAGCATTTTAGCTAAGCTAGCTAAGGATGGATGGTAAGGAGGTGGATGGCTGAAATAGTAAGCCAAAAGTAATAAACCGCTCAAATAGGTCAAAGTAATGGCTAAACATTTGGAAAAGGGGGCTAAAAGTATTAGTGAAAAAGCTGCAAGTAATTGATGGTTCAAATAGTTAGCTAAATTTAATAGTTCTAATAATTAGCAAAAAGTAGTTAATGGATACACAGAAATAGTTAGCCAACAGTAACAAATACAGTTGAATTAGTTAGCTAAAAGTAACAGATAAACCGTTGAGATAGTTAGCTAAAAGCAATGGATAAATGGTTGAAATATAGAAGTAGTTAGGCCTAATGGATACACAGTTGAAATACTTCGCTAACAGTAACAGATTAACAGTTAAAATAGTTAACAGTAAAGGATAATTGGTTGAAATAGTTTGCTAATTTAAATAGTTGACATAGTTAGCTAAAGTGACAAGATATAGCCAAATTGTTGAAATGGAGATGGATAAATGGCTGAAACAACTAGCTTCTGCGACTATAGTTCAAAGGCAAACTTGACTAAACCAAAACATTGACAGTTCAATTGTATAAAAATAAAAAAGATAAAACTGAAGTTAAATATCATCCACCATAAAATCATATTTTTAACATGACATGGTGGTGTTGATGAAGGGGTACATGAGCTCATCTGACAGGGATGTGGGGGTACGTCTAAAATAAAAAGGTTGGAAACCACTATAGTCTGATCTAAGCCAAAAGAGACCTGGAATAAAAGTGAAAAATGACTGACTTCACTGAAAACTGTAATGTACCTGAAACATCACTGGTGAGGATGTAAACAAGCCTCAAGAATGCAGCTACCTGTTCTCAGCAGGCCATCTAGTGTACAGATGTGATGATTGCAGTTCATAACCTTGCCGCTGTGCATTTTGGACAGAAATAGTTAAGACAGCAGATTAATTATGAGATGCCTTTATTGTAGTTTTTGGAATCCAGTGACACCGACACGAGAAAATGGTCCTATCCCTCCCTCCCCCTTTACATACACAACCTGAGAGGGAGGGGCTGCAGGGTGGGATGTACCGTGATCCCGCTTGTAGTCTTAAATTAAACACAGAGATAATAGTGAAGACACATCCAGGTGCATTTCCACTGACACGCACGACATGCATTCAAAAAAGGACTTCAGGGAACGCACTGACTCCTTGTTCACATGTACGCTTTTGTCTTAAAGTAAGACGACAAAATTAATACCACTTAGAAAAACAGCTGTCTTTATGGCCCATGATCAGTCTATAATCAGGCTCTGTCAATTTTCCACTTACAGGAGAAAACAAAGGCAAAGAGACACACTACTATTCATACTGGGAAAAATGGTTTAAATATGGAAGTGGATGGTTCATACCTTTCATATTTTAGTTCATTTTTTTAAATTGTTTTTTAATTAATGGTATACTTTAATGAGAATACAATTGTCTCACTAAAAATCAGCTCATCTAGGTAAAACTAGGCCTTTCCCACTGACTGTCTCCCTCCTGTATCTAAGTAAAATATATAAAGTCCAGTCGAGGGGCTCAGTGGGCCGTTGGTCCATCATGAGTGGTTCACTTCAGTCCTCCTCGCTGCCACTGGCCGAATGCTCCTGAAACAAACCACATGAAGGAAGCAAAAATTTACTTTTTCTATCAAACAGAAGTATACAGAGGCTACTATTACTCCACTGAGAGGACTGTTAAAGCTCTATTATTTATTTACAGCATTTAATAAACAGGCAAAAGGAGCATCTTTATACTAGCGTTATCAGTGTCTCATTCAGAGAGGATGTTTAAGCTTTAAGCCTGATGTTGCTCTTGCACAGGAACTTGTTGTCTCACCTCTTCCTGTTCCTCCTCGCTGTCATCGTCGCTCACCACAGGTTTAGCCCGGGCACCACGGCCCCTGCGTCGTTGTCCTTTTCCCCCTCGCTCTCCTTTTTCTTTCCGGCTCAGCTTAATCTTCACCTTCACTGAACGAGCTGAAAGAAATCGAAGATCATTAACACATTCGTGTTTACAGCCCCGGCCGATTTTGTAAAAGCTCCGACGTTCAGTTTAAAACACTTTGTTTCTGTTACTCACATTCAGACTCAGAGCCTTCGTCTGGCTCCTCCTCCTCTTCCTCACTTTCCTCTCCTTCACTCTCGTCCTCCTTCTCGATCTTCTGCCTCACACTGGTGAAGACAGACTGCAGCACAATGGAGTCCTCGTAGATCTGAAAGGTTTACAAAAAGAGACCACGTTACCCCGCAGTGCAGAGATTATTGTAACAGCTTTCCTTGGCTCTCGAAGCATTTTTCAGAGGATCCATTAAACTCACTGACGTCTTGTAAATGCTAGTGACTTTAAGCTTATTCCATTATTGATAGATGTCTAAATTACCCAAAAGTATCCAACATTAGTGAGTGTGTGCTTCTGGCTTAACTCACCAGAGACCCCTCCAGGTTGAAAGTCTGGGCATTTTGACAAAGCAGCATCACATCCTTCTCCAGGTCGTTCAGGCTGCGGTACTTGTGGCTCCGGATCCTCTCCTGGTGGAAGGAGGGAACAATTGAAGGCAGCAGTCAGACGTACAGTAGATAATCAGATGTAAAAGCACAAAGGAACAACTGGTAACCCATTTTCTTAACATTCTTTATTCATCTGAACATGCAGAGCAGGCAGTTGTTACTTTTTATCCTCACCTTGATCTTTCTGAAGTCCACTGGTTTGCGGATGAGCTCGTAGTACTCGGGCAGCTCCTTGCGAGACGGCAGCTGGATGAAGACTTCGCTCAGCTGTCGCCCATTACTGCTGAGACAAGGCAGCTGGGATCTTAGTATGCATCACTGAGAGTCAATGCTGAATCTAAAATTACCACTTAATAAATCAACAATTAAAATGTTTTTCTGTCATATATATATATAAATTCTTGACAGTTCTTGTGGCTAGCTAGCTTCACTGTAGATAAGGTCATCTCTGTGTTGTCAAAAAGCCCTAATCTTAGCTAGTATGCTGGCAGAGATACGGTTCTCACCCATCCTTATATTTGATGACAGCGTCGACGATCTTCTTCATCTTCTTAGTGAGGGAAAGAGGGTTGGGAGAGAGCTTCTCAGCAGGCGGGCGACCACGTTTCTTTGCTTTCTTCACCTCCTCGTCCTTCTCCCGCCCGCGGCCGCTGCTGGAGCTGGGTGTGGACGGGCCGACGTCATGGTCACGGTCTCTCTTGCGCTTTCTGGTGGTCTTTTTGTGGCGCACTTCCTCTTCGATGTCCTCCAGATTTCCCTCTTCTATGGCCTGTGGTGAGGAGAAGAAATGATCACTGAGCTAATATCAGGTCAAAACTAATTTTGCATTGATTAACTATTGCCTCCTAAGATGCAAAGTCAATTTGTTTTCTAACTAAACACGATAACACCCCACCTTCAGCCATTGTTTCTCAGTGAGCGAGTCGCTGTAGTCCACTTCCTTACGTTGGCGGGATCCTCTGCCAAACATCTTCTCCTCCTCCTCTTCGCAAGTTAACCTCTCAACCTCAGCATCGTCTTTCAAAATCCAGCTGGGCATATCGTCCTCCTCCATCAGACGAGGTTTCCTCTTTGGGTTGCGGGCCTCCTCGCGGCGCCTGTCTAGATCCATGCGCTGGAATAAATAAAAAAACAAAAACACAGCAGGGGGTTAGTGGAGTCCAATTATAAAACTAGTATAAAAATTATTTAATAATAACTGATATGGAACTGGGACTAACCATGAACTGTTCAAACTCCTCCTCACTTCTGGCAATCATCTGATTGACAGTCTCGTCATCGGGCACCTCATCCTCCTCCTGCAGACAAAGGAAACACCGTGAATGACAAGAGACTAATGGCAGATTTATGTGGCACCTCAGAGCCAGGTCTCTGAACTAATGACTCACTTGCACAAAAGGGGAAAAAAAGTAATTAATGCATATTACCATTTACCTTAGGTAGGCATCGTAAATCTGCCTTTTAGGTCTGTTTTACACGACTAAAGCTTAGCATATTCAACTGTTTGAGTCATCACTAGAACTACATTGGAGCGTTAAAAAGCAAAAAAAAAAAGTTTCATGAAAAAAGCCAACAGCAGAAAGAGGAAAAAAAGAGGAATAAAAGGGGGAAAGTTTTTACACTAGTGTGAACGATAAAGTATCATATTAACCATCAACGGTTTGTGTAGAAGCAGAAATACATAAGGGAGAAAAGGAGAAGTCTGGATTGATGAAAGCTCACAAATCCTGAGAAAAGAGGGAAATAAGGAAAAGAGAGAAGAGGAGAAAAAAAAAAAAAGGAGAGAATCAAGAGGTGGGGCAGCGCACAGGAGGATGTGGGTGGGTGGGCAGCGTGGGAACAGGTTCAGATCACACCCACCCACGCCCCCCTAGAGCGGCAGCCTCCTCGAGCCCCGACCTCGTCCTGTTCCTCGTGCTCCAGAATGGCCTGTAAGAAGGCCCGACGTTCAAAGCCTGAAGACTTCTGGTCGAACATGCCGGCCTGGATGACCTTCTGGTCCACGTTTAGTTTGTACTTGGCTGCTGCCAGGATCTTTTCCTCCACGCTGTTGACGGTGCAGAGGCGGAGCACGCGCACCTCGTTCTGCTGGCCGATACGGTGGGCTCTGTCCTGGGCCTGCAAGTCCTGTGGGAGTACGCACACACATATGATTAGTTTAGGCGGAGTGCTTGTGTGCGGTGACTATGGAAACTATGGTGACTGTTACTTTTACATATGATAGTAATACTGTTATAGTGTCAGATGAACAAAAACCCTTCACTTAAAGCTGGGGTAGGCAAAATCTGTGCACCTATGCAAAACCTTCTGCCTCTCTCTAACAGCGGGATGAGAGGCTAGTACACCAC
>LKNJ01005156.1:0-25769 GCA_002120245.1 Maccullochella peelii | reverse complement strand
CTGAAAAAAGCATAAAACTAAAACTGTGATTTATCAAAAACTGTAAAAGATATCAAAAAGTTGAATACAAGTCTAATAGCTGAACATCTTGTGACCTGTTTAAAGTTTAAATGGAGTCTGTAGCTAAAAGTATGCGGAAGCAGAAGCATTTCAAAGTAGAGCAAGTTAAAGAGGGTTCTCCATTGACTTACATTGTAAATTTTTTTTGAAAAAAGCTTAATATTTTAAAAAGTATAAAATGTATTAAAAAGTTAAATACAAGCATAAATGTCCTTAAAGAGCTGAACATTTTGATAACTGAATGGTTTCTGTAGCTGAAAGTATGCTGAAGTAGTAGGCCAGCGAAAAACGTACAGAAGTAGAATAAGAAGAAGAAAAAAATAAACCTTAGGATAACAATAGTGTGAATGCTGAATCAGCATTCCCACTAACCAGAATCATATCAACATACACAACTATGCACACAATATCAAGAAGAACTGTATAGCCTACTGTAAATGACTGAGGAGGCATCATAGTGTGTAAAAGAAAAAATAAACAAAAATGGATGCCATTAGTTAAAACCCCTGTTTGTAGGGTTTTAAAATTTCCTTGAGGGAGTACAATAAAATGACAACCCCCAGGGGAGAGAGTGTGGATCAATAAGCCGATCATGAAAGAGACTGCCCAAACCATCCTGTCATAGCACCATAAAATATAGTATTTTTTCAACAACAGTTATATTATCTCATGTAAGCATGGATGGTACACTGACATGAGATGATGCAGTTAGTTTCCAGGTTCTAGTTTAATTTTGCAGAGACTGATATTTACTCCGTAATAGATGTAATTCCATATGTAGTGAAGCATAAGATGGCAGTAAAAAGTGCGACATTTTGGGAAGCACACTCATACCCTTTCTTACTGGGAGTTAGATGAAAATGTAGTTAGAAAATGAATTCCACTCTCATGTCTGTGCGCTATGAAGCTACAGCCAGCAGCTGGTTAGCATAGCATAAAGACTCAAAACAGGGGGAAACAGCTAGCCTGGCTCTGTCCAAAGCTAACAAAATCCTTCTACCAGCACCTCTAAAGCTCACTGAGTAACATGTTACATCTTGTTTGTTTAATCCGTACTAAAAAAACGAAGTGTAAAAACAGCACGTTGTGGTTTTATGGGGGTCATGTGCCAGACTGTTTGTTGGCTAGCAAGGCTAGTTCTTTACCCTGATTTCCAGTCTTTGTGCTAAGCTAAAGTTAACCTAACCGGCTGCTGGCAGCAACTTATTAGGCTACAGTTCATACATGAGTATTGACAAGAAAATGAATAAGCATATTCTTCAAAATATGGATCTATTCCTTTAAACTTGGTTATTTTTCTAGGAAAGGAATCAAACAAATGTCTAAACTTGCTTTATGTCTGCAGGTTAAAACCCATAGCCTGGCATAACCTGCGCTATAGTTTCTTTTTTCCACTTACTTGACAACAGGATGGGGACTGGAGGTGAAGGCATATCTGTGTGAGTAAATGTATGGTACTCGAAAATAAAAGAGGAGGTAGGTGAGAAGGGGCCCAATGCACTCTGCCAGAAACACCTGCAAATAGAAGAACAGAAAAAGTTGACCCTTTACACTATATCTCTACTGCGGAGCCCGGACTATTTAATATTACACTTTTAAAACAATATCACAAAGGCCATATGCAAACAAACAAAAAAAAGTGTAGCATAGTTATACATATATATTTTGATACTAATTTTGCTATATATCCTTGTCTTGTCATTACAAACAGGAATTCAGCCAGATATTCCCAAAATAAAGTGCCCAACTATTATATCAGTCAACATTAAGTATATGAAATTGCAAATAATACAAATTAAGATGATGTATTTTTTTTAACTTTCTCAGTATTGGTACATCAGTAATTTGTGAGTGTGCTCTTCTTACCATAGTCCAACCTAACTGTGGACCAAGATCTCTGAAGTAGATGGTGGCAGTGGTCCCAACAGGAAGATTCTGTAATATTTCATCATCTCTGAGTGATTTTTCCTCTGAAAAAGAAGAAGAAGAAGAAGAAGAAGAAGAAGAAGAAGAAGAAAAAAAACATAAATTCAGCTTCATTTGAAATTGTACCATAAAACTATTTTACTATCCAGTGGAAAACATCATCTCTAGATTATCAAGCTTCCTAGAGTTGAGAGATGACCATATTGACAGAACTGACAGAAACAGTCATCCTGATATTCCTCATAAGTATGTAAATTTAAGCAGTCAGGTGCAAAGCATTGTGGCTTAAACTGATGTTTCACAGTGTTTTTAATGAATGTCTGATCAGTTTTTCAGCACACGTTCTCTCTACCTGAAAGCTCATGGGGGCACAGCCACAGATAATATGTTGTACTAATTGGATGACATTTTTAGAATATCCTCAGGGGTAACTGGCCCACATATCTTTTAACCAAAGTCTCTACTCTGTGCTTTTTAGTAACAAGATAGTCCTTTAGTCCATTCAAAACAAACATCATACCTCATGGTAGGTCTTCCTGTATGTACTTTATATAATGTATTTGCCTTTACTATTTTAAATTAGGCTTAAATTAATGGGAAATGGATGCACATTAAGCACCTTTTATGGTGAAAATAAAGGAAGAACAGACAGTGGTTTCCACGGTGATGGTGGCTCTGCACAGATGTGGAGTGCTTTCATTCACTTCCAGACTGAAGGCCATTGTAAATGTTATTGAAGTTTTGTACCCATTGCCCATTTGAATTCTACACAACTTTAAACAACTTCAGGCCTGTTATTACTCCAGGTCACCCATCTTATGATTATTACAACTGCATAGAAACAAGCACTATGTTGTCTATATTTACAGCTGCATTTTGCAGGAAAAATATTTTTTGTCATAATGGCTTTAGCTGAGCCAAAGGACAAACACACCACAGAGTATAGACAAGATCTTGGAATCATGATTCTAAACATGCATACCCACTTAGCCTGAATCACATTATGGGACTGTAACAGACAACAGCATCATATTTCCACACAATTGATTGTCCTATTCTGGTGCAATAAGTAAAAACCTACAGGCAAAACATAAACTGTCCTCTAAACAGTAGCAAGTGAGCACTCAACACGGCTTCAGATACTGGATGACTGGGTGGTAAATCTAAGAATGCTGTCTGCAGTTTACTGGCATTGCCACACAGTGTTTCTGGGTAATGGAGCCCAATTTTATAAAAACAGTATTAAACAGTAAATAGTTACCACCCACAGCTATTTGGAGCCACATTGCCTAGTGCAGCTTTAATGTTGAGACACTAGAACATACACATGTAGTAAATAATCACAACATGGCTACTTACTGGGATCAAGCTTCAGGGCCTGTCTTGCAGGGTACCAGTGAGGATCTGAGCAGATCAAACACACACACACACACACACACACACACACACACACACACACACACACAAATACAGAGCTGGCATTGCACACACAGATATTGGCCTCAGGCCCAATATTAATTGATCACAATGGAATAATGTTGAGCTCTGCCGCTCTGATGGATGCTGATGGCCTCAGGCTTGGCAAACATTTGGTACCATTTCTGACCAGACACACACTGATGACAGAACCACTGCAGGCTTCAGAGGGGCAAAGAAGAAATTGTTTTTAGCAGGACATATCGCTGGGGAAGTGGTGTGATATGATGTACTGTAAGATGATTCACTCAACAGCATAGAACGTTTATTAATATTCATTTTTGTCACCTTGTGGGGTGCAGGCGGTGCTTGAGGTCTGGTTGACATGTTGATTTTGTCTATTAACAGTTGCCCATTCCTTATTTCCCTATTATTTAGTTATTTAATTTTCTTATTTTCTTATTTTTATTTATTTATCTTAATTGTACAATAATTTTGTCATCTCTATTTATTCTATTAAACTATTTTTATTTATTTATTATTATTGTGTTTTTACAAGCAGGGAGGGGATTACTGGGGGGGGGGATAATGGGGGGTTATTTCTGTCTAAAAAGAAAAATTGAGATCTTGGATAATGAGCTAAATTTAAAAATCCTGCAGGTTTTGTACAAGTACACCAGAGTACTATACAAGACACTGCACAATATATTATACAACCAGTAAAAGTCAGGCTCACCAATCTCATAGATTTAAAAATGTATATGAACACTCACAAGATTTGTGAAAAAGGCTCTTGATGTCTCCTATTGTTGAGTACGGCTCCACCTGAACGGAATACAAACACAAAGTATGTAACCTTACTGGATTATCAGTGAAGAGGTTGACAGTGTTTCTTGTATTAAAACCCCTAAAGCTCACAGTCACAGTCACAATCAAGAACTCATGCTGTGTAGCTAAAAATTGTTTAAACCCACAGAGCTGTATTTCCAATTATAGTGGAGATCACAACGATCGTGACGATACCAAATATGTCAGGCTGAATTTGGGGGAAATGTGTCTAAAAATGATGCAGAATATTGATCATTTGATGGGATGGTGCAGCCAAAAAAAACATGGAATCTTTAACTGAGTGTAAATATAATATAGTTTTAATGAAGAATTGGAAAAAGCTGATACAGAATATACTGTATATGGCCAGACCGTGAAAGAAGATTATTTTTCCAACGTTAGGACTACCTAAGGGGAAACAAAATGGTAAAACGGTAGTCATGGCAACATGTCAGCATACCTTATCTAAAAAACAAAGCTGCTCTTTGGTCTTGGCATCCAGGATCTTCACCTGAAGAAAACACAAGATGTACCACTTTTATAAAGCACAAGACCCAGGTAGTAAGTTTCACACACACATTTAAAAGATTACAATTACATCACTTCTACACGCCACCTCAGCAACAAAACCACAGGCAGTAAAAGCTGGACCTACTTTCACATCCCTCTCAGAATAAACTGTAAAGATTGTGCCTTTCCATTATCAGAAGGCTGTAAGTATATCATAGGTTGTGAGTTTTATAAGAAGTCAACTCAATATGTATCTCTATCACAGAATATTTCTATACACCTCTGCTGATTTATTTTAGTTTAGTTTCCTCATACAGTAAGCCACCTTTATCTTCATCAATACTGCCTCTATATGTTAGCCTCTTTAAAACACAGAACATTCATGATATTGACACTAATATAACAATAAAGATCTATCAATTGTGCCGCTTCAGAACATGCATGGTTTGAACTACATGTTACCTGGTTTACATGTATCTACATATTGACTGTTCCTTAGGTAATACGGATTATAGGAAATGTGGTTTCAATTTTAAAAACTCAAATTCACAGCCCCTTTGAATTAAATATAGACAACTGGAATGAACATTGGTGCCTGCATAAAACACTTGTTCAACACTAAATGCTTCTGAGTGGCCCTACTGCCAAGGGTGTCCAGTCAAATCCAGTATTCTCAATCTGAATAATGAGGCTGGTTGAGTATGCTAGGCAAAAAGGACTCATGTTGTCCTGATGCTCTCTTGCACACATCTTTTTCATCTTAATTAGACCATGTCAGTGGTGATGTACAGCATATGCAATGAGGATGGTGGGTGGCGGCCCGCAATTTGCCCTGAAAGCACTCCATACTGCTGTCCTAGCTAAATTGGTTCCCTTACTGGACAGTGTAATAACCCGCTAATGGATACCTAAAGATTTGCTGAGTGCACAGTCGAGAAAGAGAGTATGGGAATAGGAGAGAGAGAGAGAGAGAGAGCTCTATACATATACCATCTGCTGTTTGCATTGCAAAAAACACAAGTTTGATAAGTCATTTAATCTTGAGTCCAGACTTATTTTACAATATTTTAGTCATTCATTATCACCGCCACCTTCATGAGATCAATTACATCTTCAAACAAGAAACTGGGTTTGCATTCCTCATTTTTTTTAACAAATGACACTATCCTGGAGTTCTTGAAATCCATAAAACCTTTCATATTTTCAATTTATAAAACCCTGCAACACACGTCACAATTCTTGATGTAAAATAGGAGTATTTCATCTTGTCACTCTTTGCAGTGTTTATTCATGCTTTGGAGGATCTGAGAACAGGGCATGCTGACGTCTCAGGAAAGGGCATCCTGGGAGATGGGTTTGTTTTGCTTTCCATCTGCTAACCTTCCCAACTGCATTCTAGGGGCACATATTGATGCATTTGCGTGTTCATGAGGAGCATCAAGGGTGTCATTAGGGCTGTGTGTTGTAAAATGGTGTGCACTCGGTTGTGCTGTGCCCTTGTAAATCTGATTATCAGATGCCCCTGTCCTCTCATGGGAATACAGGGCACTGCTGACAGCACAGGTCATACAGAACATGTGCCTCTGTGCTTGAGAGGGCTTTGTCTATGTGAGGGGGAATTAAAGTGGTTTTTCAAATGAACATTTATTATTTATATGCAAAGTGTATTTTTTTAAAACTCTGAGTTTGACCTCAAAGGTGATCCGGTTTGTTCTTTTCACTATATCTTGCTTTAATAATCCAAGTAATGGATACCAACTCGTAGCTGTAATAGCTCCTCTTAATGTGAAAGCTGATGAATGTAATGGCTGATCTTGAACCACAGGATCATTACTTCAATCACTGAGCATGATTGTACTGAAGCTGATTAGCTGCATATGGTTGGCCAGCGTATGCCATTGTCCTTTTTGCTTTCACCCTCACTCAAATTAGACAGCATTTCTCTTTCAATCAAGGAAAGTAATCAACTAAGCACTCAGCTGACTCTTTGTACGCTGCCAATTGACAGTTTGCCTTACGTTTTCCACAAGCATCTGTCCAGGTCATCATTTATCACTGCTTATACAAGTACTAATACTAATAGCATGGACACCAGTGTGTCCAGAGTTTTTTGACTGTGGCACTGACTTATGCAGGGGTGGCATGAAGTACACGTTGGAATAGCATTAATTTACCATTTCTGTCTCCACTACTCATATCTACTTTAATTATTAACTTTACAGTATATTACAGTACTTACATTGCTATAAACCTTTCATTTAAAAGATAAATAGACCTACCAATCACAACACAACATAGTGGCACCCTATAGATGTAATATAAAGCTAGATGAGCAAGTAAGTTAGATGAGAAGATCGATACTCCATTCAATATAAAACTACACCCAGTTAGCTTAGCTTTGCACAAAGACTGGAAACAGGGGGAAACAGCTAGCCTGGCTCCGTCCAAAGGTGAAATCTGCCTACCAGCATCTCTGAAACAGGAAGTTACTGTACCCGGGCGAAAAATAGTCTGACACACAACCCTCTCATTTATACACTTTGGTTTTTGTACAGATTTAACAAACAAGATATAACATGTTAATCAGTGAGCTTTAGAGGTGCTGGTAGAAGGATTACGTTAGTTTTGGACCGAGCCAGGCTACCTGTTTCCCCGTTTCCAGTCTTTATGCTAAGCTAACCAGCTGCTGGCTGTAGCTTCATAGCGTACAGTCATGAGAGTGTTATCAGTTTTCTTATCTAACTCTCTATTTTCTCATTTAAACTTACGAGATCCGGCTTGAGAACTGTATATCTTTCTCATGAACATCTAAATATTTGCTCATCTGGTTTGCAGCCTTTATGTAATAGTTACTGGGAGCATGGCATACATCCCAGAGCATGTTGTAAATTAGCTTGAGTTCATAGGCCTGCTGCACTTACAGCAAATTACTTGTCTACTTCTTCATTAGTACTCGTTGGGCCTTGTGAGACAAGACCGAAGGCAAGAGAAAGATCATGAAACGGGCTCCAGCTCAGTTTTTACTCTGACACGTATCATGTTATCTTCATGCTCAGAAGAATGATCGCTCTAACATCAGACTGACATTCATCTTAAAAGTAATGTAAAGTAAGTAAGTATATAAGTAGCCCCCCGTGTGTTGTCCTCAATGTCTGATGAAATGAGTAGTTTGTTAGCTTGACAGATATTCACTAAGATGCTTGTCCTCCCCAAAAATTCATCCTGTTATTACAGTAAATGTTGCTCCAAGCTAGATGCCTGAGTTTACCTGACAGAACAGAATTTGCACAAAAAAAGTTTCCAAAAAAGTTTCAAAATCAAATCAAATCCAAATCATTAAAACAATGAAGAAGAAGAAATTATTAATTCAAGCGTATTAAGGATCTCCCAAATTCTGCTTAATCTCTATTAAATATTGCTCAAAGTGAGTCTGTGTGTTTCACAAAGTGTGGCCTGTGAAACACAATAAACCAAAACTTTAAATCCTCTATCAGAAAGTGGCAAAAGTTTCACTTAATTCAAATGGATTCTGTGGCACTTAGCTTAATACTGTACATTTAGACTTACCTCAAAGAAGGTGGTCCGACTCATGGCGATGGATTATTATTATGTCTTCAGTGTACAGGGTGAAAACATCAATATAAGCAAACACAACATACACACTCATTCCTCACACACATACAGAAGTAGTTCCTCTCCATTCGAGGACAATCCTTGGACTGACCCCTTGTTCTTCCCAGCCTCCTTTCTCCCTCTCTCTCTCTCTCTCTCTCTCTCTCTCTCTCACACACACACACAGTATCACTCTCTCTCTCTCTTTCTTCTCTGAGGTAGTGCTGGGACACAGAATCACTAGAGGCACTCCAGAAACCCTGCACATGCTCTCCTTCCTGCTCTTCTTTCTTGCTGCTTCCTCCTGCTTTCCCCTCTATCTCTTTTTTTAATCTGTTTGCCAAAGTATCTTTGGAGAAAAGCACTTGGCAGAGTCTAACTTGGCTCATGTAAGCAGATACCCACCTGAGACTGAGACAGCTGAATTACATTGCAAAGGAAAAATGTAGGAGAAGACCAAGGATAATAAAATACATAAGATGACACAAAACTCGACAATCTCTTTAAGAACTAGGAATCTTTAGCAACACTACCTGAAAATAAAAAGTGCACAAACACAAGTATAGCAAATGGATTCTATATTTAAAGCCACATATGATAATGTTAAAAATACAATGGATCTACATAATAGAAAAACTGACACATCGTTTTAGAATGACAGATGGAAGAAAAGGGGGAGAAATGGACATTATTCAGGATCCTAACCAGTGATGAAGACTACAGAAAGGACAACAAATTTTGTTGATGAGACTGAGAATGGATGGACTACATAAAAGTCCCAAACAAACCCCTCTTTTGTTTGTTTTTTTCTGTCTGTGAATATGTTCATCTGTTGGTTTTATATGTTTATAAAGGTTGACATCATCAATAAAAACTAAAGTGGAAAAAAAAGAAAATACCAAACATATCAAAGATATTAAAAAATACCACATTTGACAAATGACATGAACCACCTTCGTCTGCAGCTGCTGTGCTTAATTGTGTCAGCAGAAGATGAACACAAGTGGTAAAACCGCTGGGGGTGAAACTGTACACAACATATCTAAAAGTGACATGTATAGTTTGTTTAAGCGTGCTAGAAGTTTAAGTTGCAGTGTGTAGTTCATGAAAGAAGATAAGAAATTGTTGAAACAGTGAACTGTACTGTAACGACACGGACATGAGTTTAAATTTTCTTATATTAACAAGACTAAAAGACTAAAGTAATCTGCACTGTTCATGAAAAAGTGCTTTGTAAATGTAACTAACCATTAGAGCTTAATTATCCTGTCAGGGGGGTCACCAAAAACCTTATAATTCACCCTCTGGAAACTGTGAATATCCACTGCAAATTTGATTGAAATTTGCCTTTTAGCTTTTGAGATACAATGTTGTGTGCTATGAAGCCTATAACAGTGTTCCTCAGTGCTTAGTCGTTCCTTAAATGTATTTTTAAGAACCAGGTCTTTCTAGCACACCCATACACTGTATTTTGAGAGTTTCTAGTTTATGTTGTCTTATGAACTGTCTTTGTAAAATATGAGTGCGATGGGAGAAAGCATGCTGGTGTTTATGTAACTCAGGGTGGATAAAATCACATACTTTCTGATTCCAGCGATGTGCCTCTGTGCTGGTTTTATTTCTACTGTATGCTCATGTGTAGCGCGTTGCTATGTTTACCTTGAAAGCAAGCATTCATTGATAGATTGTGTGGGTCTTGTTTTTTTTTTTTTTTTACCCAGTTTAACAGTATAATGAATGCAATAGCAGCAAGTGGTTTGTATCCAGCAGCTTATTATACTTGCTGCTTGATGCAAAATGTATGCCTATTTCAGTTTTTCACTTTTGTTGAATGAAAGAAGAGGTGAGAACTATAGCCTGCAAATGCACTTTAGATGGTTACGTAACTGAAGCTCTTCAATATGAACACAAAACATAGAGACTACAGTACATCTGCTGTTGCCTCTATCTGCATCTCAGTGCGTTTCACTAAAGAAAGGCACCAGTTTTATTAGCTTAATGAGCATATGGAACTTACTTTAAGGCCACCCAAAACATTCATTGTGCAGCGTGCAAGATGAGTATCTGTTCTATACATAGTTTGTGTATACATAGCTAGAACAAGGCTGAACCTGTTTTGACAGAATATTCACGGTCAAAAGGGTTTATATAAGATGCATTTAGACCTAAGATATGCGTAAACACAAACAAATGACTGAATTATGAATAATTGAACCTGTTTGATCTAAGAGACAAAGTGCAGTTTCCCCTGTCATACCACAGTCTTGGTGAGAAAGGTTGGTTTGCCTGACCAGTGAGGTTTTCTTTTAGCCTCCTTTGCCCTCTAGCCGTTAACGTGTGTTTGCTCAGCTGTGTTTTTCGCCACATCCACCTTCAAAAATGGATTCAGACAATGAAAATCAAGCTGAGCATGTTTTCACTCTGCTGTCATGCTGCTGTAGGGGATTCAATTTGTGGAGAAAATGTATCCGGACCAGACTCTGAAGGCCTCAGGCAAATGTAAACCAGGAAGAATTCAGTGAAGAATGAGACAGACAGCAAGGAGACACTGTTGGTGAATGTAAACACTTTGTACAGTCTGTTATTTTCTCAGTCAGGATATATAGAAATGAATTCTTTGGATAAGACTGTGTGACGTATTTATATGAGAGAAATGAATGCAGCAATATTAATCTCCTTATGCAGCCCAGCCTAGAATGACCACACTGAGATTTCAAACTTTCTTTCAGTGAACTCTGTATGACATGAATAAATATTATATTATATATATATTAGACACTGTACCCTTTTAAATGAGGCCAGTGTCTTTGAAATAGCATAATAGCAGTTAATTGGTACACCTAGAGGAGGTCAAAAGACACATTTTGTTCTGCTCAACTGTAGCTTTGTGGTGCTTTAATAAATAGAAAATGCCTTTGAAATTTCAAAGCTATGGCAGCTATTTGGATCCTAGGACAATATTATGCACATACTGTACTTCCTTAATCCTGCTTCATTGAAATTATAGTAGATCTGCAATGAAAAACTGTATTAATCTAAGAAAGTGGAAGAATGGAAGATTTAAAATCTGTTTAGCGTTTTGGTAGGCTAAAAGAAATGTCGAGTCTGACTATTAATGTTTTTGGTGAGCCCTGACCTTGCAATACAATAAGGCAAAAATGTTTACTTGCGCACAAGCAATATAAAAGTCTAACAGGCAACATGTTATAAAATCTGCTGAGCACGTTCAGGCTTCCCAGAGAATGAACCATGTCCATTTCAGACATTCCATGAGCATCCCTTGCATGGCTGGAAACTAAACACTGGTTTGACTCATGCATAGAAGAAAGATGCACAGATTCTGTAGGGCAGTGTCAGTTAAATGTATAATGGAGATTAACTACACATGAGTCTGGTTTATTTAGAATTTCATTAGTTATTTAGTTAGTTACATGATCACATTGTACATGAAAAAAAAAACTTTGGTGATTTTTCACCTGTAAATCTTCCTCCACATGGGATGACACTGTCCTCTGCTGGTCAGTATGGACAGTAATGGCAGTTGCATTCTATGATCAAAAGTTTGAGACTTGGCATGTCGCCTGCTGGTCCGCAGGGTCATTATTGACTTTTCCATCAGTGTGCATCACCTTCTAACCTCTGAGGATGCCAGCTCATTGTAGACTGGGGACTTTTTATTTTACTTGAAGTTGTTGTTGGTCCTCTAAATGAGCAACCCACAGTCTGGTGTCGTGATGTGGAGTTTAGATGGAAAGGGGCTGCAGGCAATAGCTAAATGCAATCGGCGCACTGCAGGGTAAGGGGGTGTGATGGTGGCTGGCAGGATGTCTCCTTCCACTTTCCCTGCAGAGATCTGAGGCTGTGGCCCTGTGCAGGAGGACTCTGTATGTATATATAGTACATACATATCTCTTTTGATAGCCTCTGATGTTTAATGTTAAAGTGGTGGATACATTGATGCTGGAGAAAATTGAAGAAAATGCACTGTGTATGACACGTGTGTGTGCATTGATGTTTGCATAAATGATATGACAGTGTGGGCACCTTCAAGTGTTTTTCATTTATTGCTCAAGGATCCACGAAGGCACCTTTCTAATTTCCAAGCATACAAGGGCTGCAACTGCACCATGGAGACATCCATTAAGGGACTGTATACAAATTATTATTGGTGAGTAGGGCTGAACCTTACTGTATGGTGAACTTTGTTAAAAAAGCAAGGCCCACTGGTGTGTCACCAATGCACACGTTACTAAAACAACACTGATACAGTACAGACAGAACTGTTGTCATCTGCATATGGCAAAGTGCACCTTTATAAATAATTACTATCTTACTACCCTACCTTCAGTCAAAACAAAACAATTTTTGACCCCCTCTTCTCTTCATAATTTTCAAACAGTCTCTTAGGACTATGTTTTTAGGATGCATTAATCAGTAAACATCAGTAGCCCATTCCTTAACTGAATTGCAATCCGCCCATTTTGTGATATAGAAAGGTTGGGGGCCCTGCAGCAGTTCTCCCATCTTGCCCCCCTGTGAGCCTCTTATGCCAGTGCTTGAAGGGTTACAGAGGCATGGACTAGAATACAAATAAGCCTGCCAGTTGGCATGCCTGATGGATAACAGTCTGCTTTGCATTAAAACTGGTGCACGCTTAAAGTCATTTATTTATTAATTTTATATTCCAACAATTACAGTGTTCAACCTCTCCACACTGCAGTGTGCCTGCTGCAAAATGCAATCCATAAACTAATCTACAGCATAGAGACTTTTACAGTATATTAGTGTACCATGGCCTACTACACATTATGTGATCGTGTTCTCCAGTACAAATGTTTTTTCTCCAGTAGGGGGAGATAGTGACCTTGCACTAGGCGGTACAGTTCTTCAGAGAGCTTTTCAATTCTTAAATTGCTTTCCTTCATGTATTTCTGATTGATCACCTTTCACAGATTCTGGTTTGTGTTGAGGTATCACAGGGGAGGTAACAGGGAGCAAAGTGTCCCTGCTTAGATGGAGTAAAGTGAACTGTGTGAAGTTATGCAGCAGGTGAAAGAGAATTCAACCAGATTTTAATGTTGTTGTGAAGAAACTTCATTTTTACTGTGGAGAATTTCCACTTTGATTGCAATGAGCCAAGTTTAAAGGAGACTAATAAAATAAATACATTTTATCGTTAACTACAAAGTAAAAACTACAAGTGAATAATATCAAAACCGTTAATGGTAAAAAATAAGCCAATGGAGCATAATGCATGATGAATTAAATATAACCATTATGCCTTGTTTAATTTATTTTTTTAATCTGTAGTACTCACTAATAGTTTTGTTAGAAGAGATGTGACATCAATATTTGTATATATGTATTACAGTTAAGTATGAATTGCAAACATTGTACTTTTGACTCCATTAAAATGTAGTAGTAATGTAGTAATACATAGATACTGAGGTAAATGAAAAAAGGTAAGTTGAAGCCATCAGTTATGTTATGTGTGTACCAAGACTTTTTATCACCAAATGAGTTTGAATGTAAGTAGAAGGACAGCATAGCAAGATACTTTTTTCTCCCACACTTCATCAGTGAAGAACCACATGAAGTGAGCGGATTCTACAAAGGACTGTTTACATTAATGTACCTTCCAAGCAAAAACAACCTCTGATTTTAATTCTGCAAAAAAACAAACAAAAAAACCCTAATGGGTTGTTAAAAGGAAATAATGAGAATTCTGGGAAATGACCTTAATCAAAATCCATTTGCAAGGAAAATAGCAGACTGCCAGGTAAGTCATTCACCATAATACAATGTCAGATTGATTGATTTTTGTTCAGGCTGTAAAACATATTGTTGATGAAAATGATTGAAGTACCCTGATCCAACACCATCTAACTCAGACCAAATCAATTCCATATTAGCCAAAAAGTGACAGAAAACATAAGTACTGCATCTTGTAGAATACAACTTCAAACTTAAAAGGTCAATATTTATAAAATTGGTGATATTTTGCTACTGTTACTGCTAGTATTACTCCTACTGATAACAATAACCAAACTTTTAATGCAGCACTTATGGAAAAGAGTTTGCTTACATAATCATCTCTTGGCCTCAGCTACAGTAGGAGTTTGCCGTGAGTAAACAATGGAGGCTGCGACAATAGTGTCTGTTGCTAACAACACTGAAGCCTGCATCACAACAAAGATGAAGGAAATGTTTCGGCACATTAACTGCAGATATGAGGCTCTCATAAGGAGGGATGTCATCGCTGCTTTTTGTTGCCTTGTCAGTGCTACAGGGAAAAGATATTACCATTGCTGCGGAAGACATCCCAAGTAATCAGTCAACATATTACGATGTGTCACTGCAACCCCACACATCATTGTTTTCATTAGTTTTACTCACGTAATGTCATCTTCATTGTCCAGACAGATGGTAAAGCAGTCAGTTGCAGTGGCAGCCATTATAAAAGTTTTATTGCAGCCCCCAGACGGTGGCAACAATCTCCAGCTTAACTCCCCCACCAGTGACATCCTCAAAGTCCACCTTTATCCTTTGGCATCTAATTTATTTAAGTTCATGCGGTTTTGTCTGGTATATGAATGTGGCCTTGTTTTTCTCTGTGTATACACACAACCTTAGCCACCAACTGTTGCATTCTAGTGTACTTGATGAGTACACTATAAAGATGAATTAAACTTGAATTTTAGACACTGCAGCAGATCCTTACTTGAGTATTACTAACACAAAGGTCTCAAGTAGTTACCAGACCCTTTAACAGTAATGTTGCCTCTGGTAGTTTGTGTGACATCTACTAAAGGGTTCAGTTTATGGCCGTATTCAGACCAAATCAGTCACTGCAGCGAAAACTCCCACTCATTTGATCGTGGGCAGTGCGTTTAGGCTGCAGTGGTGGGGACTGCAGGGGGTGCGGAAAAAAAATGCAGCGGCCCTACGACGAATAGTTGAAACAGGAAAAATGTTTGGAGAAACTCAACCGGCCATGTAGCGACTCCCACACCGCCACACAACCCTGTGTTAATCGCCTCAATACCTGATTTGGTCTGAACACAGCCTAACACAGGCACCAATCTGAAACTATTTGGAAAGAAATGTCTCAATTTATTAATTAACCGTCTATTCATTTTAACTGACTAATTAATGAGCTTGACTTAATGAAGAAAATGGAGATAGCATGGCCTCTACAATGGCTACATCCAGGGCTAAAGCTTGGATTTTAGAAATATTGAGGTTGTGAGTCGGTCCCCCACCCCCAAACATCTCACCATTTTTTATTATTTGGATTATTTACACATTATTTATTTGGTCAGCTGTATTTTCTGCAAGTATTATTTAACTAGAGCATTTACACATTCCCCTAGAACAACAGCTTACCACCTAAAGCTAAAAGACCTGTCTAGAAACATTGTCTCTATTTTACCTATATTTCGTACAAGATTACACACTGTATTTCTTTCCAGGAAGTTTCAGTTTTATTTCCCAACACAAAGATATCAATGTCTTTTCAAAGCTCTTGCCATGCTGCCAAGAAAAATCTTTTGGTGGAGTAATACTGACTCCTTTATTTATTTATTTGGCCTTGATTTACTTAGAACCAATCGAATCATATCATCTTTAATAAGTTTATATTATTTTGACAGTAGGGACCAGGAGGGGAAAGACACAAGAGGCAAAAATCAGGCACTTAGGCTGTTTTCTTTTCCAGTACTGTATGTGAGCCTGGAGGCCAGTGACTGTGGCAGCGCAAGGATTGCACTTACACAGCAGCTACAGCAACATTATCTGCACTTCTTCACAAATGTATCCTTCAAAATCCCATTTCAGTAAATACGATTTTTACAAAGTGACCATAATACATCTGTGTGGGTTTGATAGAGTTGCCGATCTATACAATGACTCAATGATTGCCTGGCCGAGAGCAGTGAATTCTGACTTAACTTTCAAAACTCACATTCTAACCTGTCCTCTGTTTTGGGAATGAAAAAGCCTCTACATGCTGGCCTTTTAGCTTTTTATTAAGCATTTTCAACTGCTCAACAATGGTGCTACACTACAAGTGAAGCACTGGTGTTGCTAAGCATTTCACTACCAAAGCTAAAAACCCTATTTTCAAACCAAAAAAGCAAATGACAAAGCTGTATTATCATGCCAGTATTCTGCATTGTGAAGGACTATCAGTTTCATGGATCTCTGGTGTCATTTTAACTTGCTAGCTTGCCTGACTGTGGTTTATGGTCTGTCTAACTTTAGTACTAGCAGTACTAGCAGGAATTTGTAGATATAGAAGTTCCTTAGTCAACTTTACAGGCTGAAGTCATGAATTCATGTCTGCCATACATCATATTACACTGTCAACATGATTAAGGCACCTACAGCAAGAGAGTTGTTATTGTTTTTAAGACTTTTTGAGGAGACCTGAGATGAGTCTCAGGTCTTGAGTCTACTCTTTGCAGAGGCATGCTACATGTTAATCTGAAGGGTAGTAGCTCTGACCTTGTGGTGCGGTGGCAGGATGAGGTTTTAGTCATATTCCTTATCTGCAGCTTAGAACAGATCTGAGTCAATAATAATAAATGATTCCTGCATGCCCTGCCTGTGACTGTGAGCTCATTTTTCAGTTCTCTCTTATAACAAATAACTGCAACATATGCTGGTTTAGTATGTAAATACTGAAAAGTAGTGCACTTTAGATATAGTATATAGAAATATTTGTGAAAGAAGATGAGTTTAACAGAAAATGGGAAAATGGATTAGGTTTAGGAATAAAGACATCAGCATTGTGTAGTAATAGTGTGAGTTTTAATAAGAAAATGGTACTGTAAGCTGCATTACTAGTTCTAATATACTACTATATAGTAATCTGTAACCTCCTTTTTGCAGTTGTATGTTTCATTGTTATGTTTTTTGTTTTACTTATGTACATGTATAAAGGCAATAAAGACTAAAGTGATAAACAAAGAAAAGGAAAGTAGTGCACCAAGAGTTAAATTGGTATTGTTTTGTTGTTGTTGTTTTTCTTTTATTTCATTAAATGATGAAAAAATGTTTCTAATGGTAACTTGCATCAGTTATTGAAATTACCAAGAGGAGACATAGATTTACAGAAATTATTAGACCATCATACTGTGGATTCTAAAATATCCAAACAGTGTTGTGACTGAATCAAATACAATACACAACGATATGTAAAACAGCTGTATGCAGGGCCATTTTTCCATATATGCATTATAAAAGACTGCAATGGGCCCCCTAACCACCAGGGGGCCCTGTGCAGTGGTGTTTTGTTTTGCTTTTTTAGGGGTATTTGCTTTTTAAGGTCAAAGCTCAACTCCATATTGTGCTTTATTTGTTAATTAAAGTTTGCCTAGTCATTCACTTTAATTCAGGGATATTCAAATGACTAGGGGCCTTGAGGCAGTAGCCAGAGGGGTGGTGGTGGTTTGGGTTTTGGGGGGGCCCTAGTGTAAGATATCACTTAGGGCCCCAGAATGTTCAGAAACGGCCCTGGCTATATGAGCGTTTGTGTAATTATATTCCCACACCAATTATAGTAACATCTGCATAACGTAAAAAAGGAAATATATATTTGACATCACACCTGCCACACCAATCGTAACATTGTTAACATTATTGCTTGATCTACCATACCAAACTCTGTATCCCTCCAGTCGAAAGACATGCAGGATAGCTGAGTTTCTAATTTGTCCATGTAAATGTAAGCGTTGTCTGTCCGTATGTGTCAGCCCTGTGATGTGTCAGACTGATGATCGCTCCAGGCGTTTACCCCGCTTCTCTCAATGTGAGCAGAGACAGGCAATCTTACCCGTTATCCTGTTGAGGATAAGTGGGTTAGACTGAAAATATATAGATCGGTATAGTGACACACTCGAAATGATGACCAGTAAAGTACAGCTAACTGTAGACACTCTGAAGTGGAATTGAAAGAAAAACAGAAACCAAATTTAAAGAATCTCTGCAGTACACTCATTACTCAAATTAAATACATAGTCTTCCAGTCAACAAGGCATGTGCTCACTGTTAACAACAGAAGCATCTAACAAAATGCTTTAGATGCTCAGTGGGGCTTTGGGATAAAATCAAATCCAAGACCTTGACCTATGGGCTTACAGTGCATGTTAGCAGGCAATGAGATGTTGCACTCCTCTGACTGCCTTGTTAACTAAGAGCCACCTGGGAGAAAATCTAGGTGTTAAACAGCAAGAAAAGACCCTCAAGTCAAAATGAGGAAATAGAAACGACCTTCTTGGCAATAACCAGCAGTGTGTGGTAAAGGTCAGAGTCAGACTAGCAGGAAAGTGGAACAGCTAAGACAGACATGGGAAAGTGAAAGCCACTGGCGCAGGATGTTCAGACCCATGTAGAAAGCAGAAACCGAAAACCATGCATTATGTCAAACAAAGAGAGAGGTGACAGATAGCTGAGAAAGTGACAAGCCACCCATGGAAGCAGCCAGTTTTGGAAAGAGTGAAGCACATGTGAAGGCAGAGAGGCAGCTAGAGACATCAGATAAGAACCAGAAAAACAAGAGCACCTTAATGGATAACTTCAGAATTCTATTTGAGGAGAAACACAATGACGCTGAAGGGATAAGAGACAGGACAAGGACAAAGTATTTGAAGAAAAAGACAAATTACAGATAAAAATTGATAATTGTGCACAGAACATATTAAAGTAGGGAGTAAAACACAACCAGGAGACAACTGGAGGGAAAACTGGGTGAATTGAAAATAGCAAATGTTGAAGTGCCTTCACATTTCTCACTAGAAATCTTTCAACTTTAGACGTTTTTTTTGCATTTATTAGTCCAAACAAAGCCTCCCAGAAATATTGTCAGCTATTGGAAAGAACAAAGAAAGCATAGAATAAATTGGTCTAGTAATGATAATACTTATTTTTATTATTATGATTTTAAAGTACCCCAGTGTGTTTTGTGTCCACATAGAGTGCCACATGGTGATCAAGAACCTGCAACCTGCATGTGAACCTCAGGGAGCCCATATTATGGCTCCCTCTGTGACCTCACAATGGCGACGTAGTGCCGCCTCCCCATATAAAGGGCAGATGATGTTACTTGCAGAAGCACGTCAACAGGCAGGAGCGTGCAAAAAAGTGGCATTTATTAACAAAAAGATGACTAAAACAGAGACAAGTGGAATCCAGGAAATTCAACAAAACTAAATTAAGTGGAAGCAAAAAGACCAAAAAAGTAATGAAAGCTGCAGCCTCACAGTAGGCCCCCTACTCCAATGAATGGAATTTTACATTGTCAGCGTCACCTAACTGGAACCTACCACCTTCCAGAGTAAGTATAGGGTGAGCTAAACAGAGTTCGGGCATTACGATCATACAATATAATTAACAGGTAATTCATGTAATTAACATTAATGTAAGATTTCTCAGTTACTGCTGACGTGATGTGCTCACCTGTGGGCACACATACATACTGATGAGCTCACCAAATTTACTAGGATGTCATTTACTGCAGAACCATCTTACCTACCTTCCTACATCTTAACAGTGGCTGCCCCCTCCCTGCTAAAAGGACATAATAGGCTCGTTCGAGATGAGCCAGGCCTGCGCAGAATCGATCACCGGCAGATATCAGATATACTGCAATTTTTCCAAATACAAATACTACTGGCAGGAGATCTTTTCCTCTTCCTCACTCATGCATTTTTTTATAACAATGTTTAACATGCATTATCCTGTTGAATTTACAGTGGAAAGTCCACTACATACAGGACACCCTGACTTTTGTTATTGTGCTGTGGGAAACTTCCAAGACGCCGCTGATGAACAACAGCTTTTTAATGGAAGAAGCTACCAAATCTTTATAATAGTTTGACATTTTGGGAAATACTCTTATTCGCTTTCTTGCTGAGAGTTAGATGAGAAGATTGATACTACTCTCATGTCTGTGCATATGAAGCTACAGCCAGCAGCCGGTTAGCTTAGCTTAGCACAAAGACTGGAAACATGGGGAAACAACTAGCCTGGCTCTGTCCAAAGGTAACAAAATCCGCTTACCAGCACCTCCAAAGCGCGCTAATTAACACTAGTTGAGCTTCTCATACTGGGCAAGAGAGTGAATAAGCATATTTCCTAAAATGTCAATCTATTCCTTTAGCATTTAACATTTGTTTCCTCTGAGTTTTGACTTTCAGTGACAGGACTTGGCTTGCAGACATAGAGCTGGACCTGAGTGATCCATCTATCTTGTAGTTGGTCAATTTAACAAAAGGTAACAGGGCAGCCAGAGTTACTCATATATGTTTTTTTTCTTTGAAATGTTCCCAATCATCCCAATCATTGTGGGAGAATCTCAGGTCCAAAGAAGAAAGTACAGGAAAAAAGATACATATGCAGAGCAATAATATGAACATGTTCATTTAGGTATGCAGAAGGCATAATTCACCAATTTCTCCTTGGACACTGGAGCACATCAGAAGGGAAAGAATGGGATGTGAGCCATGGACAGACTACGGTCAGATTGTAGGGTCACCCAAACCTTTATCATGTCTTTGATTTTCAAGACCATTTTACACCACTGGCTCACACAGTAAGCTTATGTGGGTTTAGAGACTTTTTTGTTCTTTATGTTTTTTGCCGCAATGTGATATTGCTTCTCCATAAGCTCCCTTGAGGAGCTAATTTTTGTAATCCCTTTGCTGAAATCTGAAATGCATATCCAGCGGCTGTTTGTCAGTCTTCCCCTGAATCGCCTATTCCCCTGGTGCCTTTTGAAATTGTCCAATAGGATGTTTCAGATCAGGCTGGAGGGGATGAAAGCAGCTAGAACTGGACTAAGGTAGGTTCTGTTTCTATAGGCTGAAGTAAGAAAATCATCATCTGAATCTTTTCTATATTTTGATTTTAAAAAGTTGATTTCTGATTTTTTAAAGTTACTTTTTATACTCTTTTTCCATGGTCCCCACTGTGTTTTTGGGTGTATTTGGTGATTTTGTTTATGATTGTATGATATTGCTGTTATGGAGAAATTCATCCATATATCGTAGTTACAATAAATGTTTCAACTTACTGCCTTTGTTTCTGTGTAAAAGTTAAGTTATAAAAATGTGATAATGCAGATGTAAACTGAGACTTTTTGAAAACTCATCCCAAAAGTGTGCTGCACTGCAACCCTTTACAATGCTAGAAATGACCAAAGTTACATGATCCTCTTTTGCAACAGCATACAGTTTGCACTTGATTTTCTGACAGCTGCTGTATCAGCTCTTGGATGTCCAAGCATTCTTGAATGGTAGCTGCACACAACTGCAGCACCACATGACAATAATGTGTACAAAAATAAGGTGTTCATTGTAATGGATTACCTGTCCTAACCGAGTTTCCAGTTTCCTTGTGCACTGAAATAAACAGAAAGCAATGGCTGCCTGGGCAGTATTTAATAGGTATTTAGGTAAAAAAATATTTAAGGCCAACAATGAGGAAAATGCCAACCATTATGGTTTCACTATAAGGTACTCTTTGCAGGCATCACTAAAATACCATGACAGTCTATTGTCAAGTAATGGAGTGAGAGATGCATTGTGCTTTTCACTGGATTTGGTTGAAAGAAGTCTATTAAGAGCTGCTTGCTCTTTCTATGACTGAGCCTCATAGATGCTCGTAGCTGTGTTCTGCAATGGCACTTATGGAATAAAGCACTTTTGATGCAGAGTTGCTCCTGCAACTCTTGCAGTTCTGTAACTGGGCCTGCGCGTGATGCTGAGCTCTTTGTTGTTTTTCTTCTGTTGCTCATTTGATCTCTGCATTAAAATCGTTTCCCTGGTGCCCTCATTATAAACTTCAAAAATACTTTTGATTGAAGAACAAAAAAAGCCAGCAGATGAACTATGAACAGATGAACAGCACTTTGTGAACATGCATAAGACTGCTCTTAAGATTGCTTTGGATTTCATCACACTTTCTCCAAAAAGCCATGCAAACATGCAATTAAGGCACTATTATATCTTTAGAAAATCCATAAATCTTGCTTGGAGTATGCTCACTGCTATACTCACTGCACAAAAATGCTTGGGGGTGTTGACCGACAGGAGTGCTTTATGAGTTCTACTGAGCTCAGGAGAATGCCGACATGAGTGTTTAAAAAGTGATGCTCAACCAGACAGCACTGATTAGCATGCTAATTGTTAGCTCTTGCCACTGCATCTCAATGTTTTAGCTGAAGCTAGTCACACACACAGCAGTTTATAGGCTAATCTGGGCATCTGATTTAAGTTGCTTGAGTGCCGTTGTCAGCACTGTTACTCCTCTGGGTTTGACAGTAAGAGCTCTCCTTATAATAGCCCGAGGCTGTTCCATGCCTGGGGGGGATTGATTCAACACTGCTGTCCCTAGCCATGACACAAAAAATGTCCACACATTTAGACTCACCCATGGTTAATTCAGAAAGCTGCTAGCTCACAGAAAAGGCACACTGTTTTTTTTCTAGCAGATGAAAAGACAATGATATCTCTGTGGGATGTGGGAGTTCATCATACTAGGTTCTTGTACTTGACACACTGTCAAAGTGTTTGACATTCGTCTTCCGGTCAGGATATGGTTATGAATATTAAACTCTGCATATTGGTGCAGGAGCAGCTTTCAGTGAAGGCAATATGTAGGAAAGAGCATCATTGCTAGAACAGTTGGCTTGAGTCAATAGGACATACTAAGACCTCTACTGCATTTCATCAATAAGATATGATGTCCTTAAAGAGCCTATCATAAATGTTTTCATATTAACAATGGACCACATTGCTACTTGTCTAACTATGTATAAGGAGCTGCTCATAGTGATGAACCCACAGAAAAATATCAGCCGTCTCTTCAGTCCCCTCAGCTCTGCGGAGCTCATTGTTGTCGTTTTCCAGCCCGCAACTTTCCTGTTCACAGCTCTCTAATAACTCACTGTACACTACACCGGACAAAGTTAGCAATAGCTGGTGAACACAGTGAAGCGTTTAGCAGCTAAAGAGAAATTTCCTTCAGGAGTTAGTGGAGGCCAAAAGTAGTGCTAAAAGAAGTAAGATGTTAAAAATGTAAGCACCACCCATCTAACATTCAGGGAACCTCAAAACAGCTCCTGTTTCAGAAAGGATTTTTAGGTCTGCTTTCAAGTTTTAAATATGATTATGAAATACTTAAATAATTTAAACTTTATGAGCTGCGATGTCTCAAACCAAACTCCTCTCAACATTATTCCATCCATAAAGAGAGTCTGACAGTAAAGATGACCTGAAGGCTATTGTTCTCCCTGTGAAGTCAGATTAAAGCTTTATGTATATAGGATGGAGGTGTCCTAGCCTGGGGCTAAATGATCTGTGTGAGTCCCAAAAGTGATTGTTATCCAGCAGTGAGAGGAACCTGGGGTTGAACTATCATTTCACATGAATTTTCAAACTGAGCCACTAAGCAGAGTAGCAGCTAACATGGGACCTACGAATGAACACTCTTCCCTGGTGTTTTTAAGCATTAATTCCTGCTATAATGAGAAAGGTGAAGTGAGAAATGCTGCCACGACCAATCTGCCATTCTGCTTGGAGTTGCCGCCGATAGGGAATGGAGCATTCTGAATCCATAATGATACAACACTCTGCCGTGGCATGCCATTATAACGCTATCCTTTTTCATGTCTTATCGCCAACAGAACTAGCCTGCTGTTCTCATGCAGCTGTTGTATGTGAGTGTCTGTCAGAGAGACTGTAAGCACAGCAGTATGCTATAAGTTCAATCAGTTCTTTACTTTTTCATGCACACCACCCCCTGAGGACTGTCAGAAGTGGGGAAGCAGGAAGCAAAGACAAAGCGTAGCCTAAAGGCAAAGCCAAGCCTGCCTCCGAAAAGAACGATGGAAAAAAAGCTATGTATGTATTTTTCTCCTTCTCCTAGCATATAGTGTGGATAAGAGGGCATGGTGTGGGTGATTTATTAGCTTGGAAGACAAGAGGCTGGTTCTTTGAAGACCATAAGTGTGATCTAGCAACTCCTGAGGCTTCTGATGAATAAATCTACATGCCTTGCTGTGTTGTTGTGTCTTAAATTAAAGGTGTCTGTTTGATGACCAGCATTGCTAAACCTTGACATCCATGACACTCATTTAAATAATCTCTTCAGCACAATATTGAGTTGATTTACTAATAGCACTTCAAAATTTGACACCGTTTCTGTGGTGTGATTCATTTTCTTCCAGCCAGCTGTATCAGTGCTATCAGATTTATTTTCCAGTCCTGGCAGCAACTAAGTTTTTCATTTGAGTGTGTAATTTACGTTAGCAGGGGGAAAGATGAGATGGAATTTGAGTTGCATGCCTCAACACCTGACGTGCATAAAAACACAAGAATACCGCCCCCCCCCCCCAGGCTGTTGGAGCATGATAAGGAGACGTTAACCAGGAGATTAACAATTTTCCTCCATCTCACATGTTCCCTGTCTTTTATGGTTGACCCTTAAAAATGTCACTGCAGCCCAAGAATCTCTCAGTCATTTCACTCCACTGCATATAGATTATCTTGTGGAGAGAAGTCTTACTTCCTCCCCATGCTCCATAAAGAACCGGGAGAAGTGGATTCCCATTGAGGGAAGCGGGTGGCACTTTCAGATAACGCGCACGCTGACTCGATTGACTGTTCGATTTAACCTTGTCCCCACACCCTTCCTTGCCCCAGTAGCCTATTGTAGTGCGATCCTTCCTATAAGTGTTCAATATGTATGATACAAATATACACCACATTGTATTTTTCTTTGCCATGCTCTCCTAAATGCCAAATGCATGCTTACAAAATGGATAAAGAAAGAGTAATGGATAGACGGAGGAGGCCAGACTGAGCAGATGGGGGAAAGTGGCTGAGAAATATAAAGATAGAGAGATAATGCAGTGTTTACATCTATAATTTCTTGATAAATGGCCTGGAGTGGTGTGTGTGGGCTCACTTGTTTACTGTCACTGCCCTTTACTTGTGTTAATTAAGACCTTGCACGCTCTGCCTGCAGGTACAGCTACTTCACTGCACTCTTGAATGTCAGTATGAAGTGGTATCCTGGTTAATGCAAGGAGCATACAATGAAAGGAAGGTTCAGTGTAGGCTGGATGTAAGGTGGTAAGTCTCTTTCTCTACTGTCTATAACTATCAAATATATGTATATATGTCCGGTAAGTTCAGACCAAAGATTCGCGACGAGAAGAAACCGTAACGTCGCAGGGAAAAGATGCTGTGAACCGTCTCTGCTTGACTCAAGCCGGCTGATGGCTTCGTATGGAGTGAATATAGTCTCATAAAGATTTGCAAACCAAAAACCAAGATTTGCAAACCAAAAACTAAGATTTGTAACCAAAAAACCAGATTTGTAAACCAAAAACCAAGATTTGTAAACCAAAAACC
>LKNJ01005155.1:0-25445 GCA_002120245.1 Maccullochella peelii | reverse complement strand
AATATTTTTTTACAAACACCAACAGGGTGCCCTGTGTGCACAGTTTTTGTCTCATTTGGAGTATATCAGGGCCTTTTGAGTTGGGTTTACACTTTATTTGATATTTCCCACAGAAATCAGATATTCTGTTTATACTCCAAAGTTAGAAATCACAAGCAATGGCTCTAACAAACTCTGGATGTGGAACAATGTAGAGCACCAGGCTGTGTCCTTTAAGGAAGCCCTGTGGGAGCACACAGATTTGTTGGATCAGGCTCCTTAAGAAGAGGCTACTTTGACAGAGATTTGTAATGTGGAAGGTAACTGCTTCAGTGCCCCTTCTCTCCTGATATCACCTGTGGCAAGTCTCCTACAGGATCCTCCAGGCCAAACCATAACAGCTTGCTCTCAGTTTCTGCTCTTGAACAGCCAAGATCCCTCTTATCTCTCGATCCCTCGTATCAGCAATCTGAATACCTTTGTGGTTCTCTAATGCAAGGTTAAAATGTCTTATTTGGCTGGCTCAGATCACTGGGAGATGTGTCTCCCTCTCAGCTGCTGGCTAAATGATGCTGGTTTGTGCTACAGCCTACAGACAGCCCCCTAGCTACTGGAGCTGCCTATCAGCTCTGATCCCAGTCACATCACTGCTGCTGAAGAGGCTGTTACGAGACAAGCACATGAAAGCTAACAGAAACATTTGCCAGTGTGAATAAAGGCAGGCAGAGTGGAACGGGGTAAAAAAAGACAAACAGTTTAACCGATGTTGGTGGTGTACCCTGGTACTCTGGTAAGGGACAATGTAACATTTCACGTTTAGAAAAGGTCTGCTGTTTTTTGGCTTTGTCATACTTTGTATCTGAGTGAAATTCTTCTCCCTTGCCTTCCTATCTTAGACCAGTTCATTGTATTGAAAGGCCTTCTTGGGATTGTGATGGGCTTTGCTCCAGTCAGTCTGGTATTCACCTGACCTTCCTCACTCCACATTTCTTCAGGGCACGACTCTGCATATTAGCATGACTCATGGGTGGAACAAAAATGTTATGCCCTCTACCTATTATGATTTTTTTTATCAGTTCATGTGCTGCTTGATTAAATGCTGGTAATCTATCCGACTATTGGCACTGAGATGACTGAGTCTGATGGAGTGGGTAGATCTTTGAATGACATCAGACTTGAGACAAGGTGTAATCTGCTGTTAGTGATGGGACTGATTCTTCACATGTGTAGGTCAGCTATAACAGAAGCTGCTTCACTTAAGAACCAACTGAAGGTTCAGGATATTTTTCAAAAAAAACATGCTTTCAATTAGACACTCCAAGTTTAAAAATAAAACCTACAGGATTGTGGATTTAGCAGATATTTACATATTCTGGTAAAATAATTCTGGTTGGTGCTAATGAAGTCAAGTGGTGCATTTTCTGACTTTGTTAGACAAATTTAAGTTCTGTACGAGCCCAAAACAGAGACCTGAACCCGGCCCATACCTGCATTTTTAAGACCCGCATCGACAGAACCCTGCTGGTCCTGCCAAATCTGAGACCCAAACCCAATCAACGACCAAAGCTATATTTTACTTTATTTCATCAGTTACTAACCTCTAGCTCACCAGGCTAATGCAAAACATTTCTACACATTCCCGCTCCACACTGGGCGTAGTTTATGTACTTCTGGCAACTGACACACATGGAAGTACAGAGAGAAAGAGAGAAATTACATTGCACCTGCATTTGTCTTTGCAGCACTGTTATAAATAAAGGCTGAACTGCAGCTTCCTGGATTTAGCTGTTCTTCTACAGTTTCTGGTGTGTATTATAGCACTGATATCCAGCATCCAGAAAGCATTCTTTATTGTGATTAACTGTATATTCTGATGTGAATTGTGATAATGGGTACGCACTAAAGTACCCATAATTAAAGCAAACAATATCTTCTCAGGTGTCCTGCTTGTGATAGTTACTAATGTGTTTGATCATTTTCTGCCATGCAGTAAATAAAGGGACAGAAATGTGAGCTGTGCTTCATGCTTGGTAATCGCTGGGATTTAAATATATGTCAAGGTAATCTGTGAAATTACTAAACTTTTTAATACTGTTTTTTCATCCTTGATAAGAAAGCTTCCCCCACTATAGATTACCTGAATCTGTCATGATGTGCATGCTCTGATGACTTGCAGAAATGTTCATCGTGGCATTTCCTGCGTTCCAGTGGCACCAGAGTCCTATGAAACCCCAGCTGGCAAAAGAAGCAATACTAACGATACTGATGATTTATACCTCATTAACAGTTAAAAGTACACTTTTTAGGTTTTGGTTAATAAAGTTATGTTAACATTATGCAGTTTCACCAAAACACATTGTGTGTATCCTTCATGCATAAAACATCTGCAAAGACGAGTTTTGGAAGAATTTGAAACCTGCATTGCTTATGTCCACATTTACTTGCAACAGTCTTCTTATTCCCTGCCTCTGTTGGAGGAGCACTTTTAGTGATCAAAAACTACACAGGCTACCTTTAAACTAACATTCATCAGAATCAGCCTTATTGGCTAAGTATGTCTACACATAGAAGGAATTTGACTCGACTTGATTTTAAGTTGCTCTCAATCACCTACACACAGTTCCAAGAACAATTTATAGGAGGATAGAAATAGACACACAGCTGAAAACAAGGACAACAAAGCAGAAACAAAAGATTATCAATAGATTAGTCAGCAGTGTTTTTACTACTACTACTACTACTTAGTAGTTGGTATGGTAAGGGACAGCTGGAAAGCTGGGCAGATACATCCATTCGCTCATCTGTTTTCTGCTACTTATCGGGTGACAATGGCAGCAGGCTGAACAAGGTAGTCCAGATTCTCACATTGTATAGATAGATGTAGCAGTCAAGACATGGGAACAAAACTGAACCTAAACATGGAACTGATTGGTTTTGTCTATTGACAATTTAACTAAAGTTTTATTGAAACAAGATGGCCGCATCCTCAAAATTGTTGACAAATAAGAGAGGCAGTGTTACTTTTGCAGTTCTACTCTGAGTGGTAAGCACCACAGATGGCTGGAAGATGTGGACAGTATGATCTGTCAGTTTTATTTCTATCACAGCACAGTCTCTGTCAAAACTACAGTAACCACAACATGTAAAATACTACTCCAATAATGAAATAACACAGAAAGTGGATCTTCTGACAACAAAAGTCTGAACTGCTCTGACTACAAGACAGTGGAACATCGTTTTTGACTGTCCAGAAATCCATGTGATCATCCAAATCCAGATGGCATGTGCCATATTTTTTACAAGTTTAGTGCAGTACTAAGTGCATGAAATTAAACTGGATCCGGATCTAAAACCTCATCATCTGGCAGTAAGTTCTTGGCCTCACTTACTTTACTTGAAACCTGTTAGATTGACATTTCCAAGAGAAATCTGACTGGACAGAAACAACAGCATGGATTTTACTGAGGTGTCATACCTGCATGCTGAGTCATGTATCTGGTTTGGAAACAAGACCAACCACTGCCCACTGGAACAGGAGCCTTGTGGTTTCATCATTTGTCTCTGCTGCCAAAAAAGCTTTGCTTTGTTGCTTGTCTGCAATCTGATGCAAGAGCTTAATTGGGGCCTCCAAGGTACTGAGCATCATATACAATTACTGTACTTACACAGCGGAGATAGAATTGTAGTCCCCCAAAGTATTGGCAGGTAATGTAGAACAAGACAAAGTGAAACAAGTGTGATTATACATATTTATATTAAGGCCAGTTCAGACCAAAGATTCATGACGAGACAAAACCATTTTAGAACGTTGCAAGGAAAAGTTACAGTGGTGTGATCTGGCCCGTCTCGGTGTGACACACACAAAATGTATGGTCACATTTTATGTAATTTGGTTTATGTTTTTATTTTGGGAATGTTATCCTGTGCGTGGACTAATGTGAGCCATAATGGTTAATTATTGCCTCGGGGTAAGGCTACAAGGTCTTTTAATAATATTACAGTTGAGCATTTCAGTGTTGCCAGCAGGAGGCAGTGTGGCGCTTTGCTTCTCTCCTGGACTCTCATTGTGAACGGACTCTTGTTGCTTCCTCTTTCCACTGAGCGAAGCTAGACTGCACAGAAGCACTTGTCGCCTGTCTCATTCTTTCTCCTGTTTTTACAGGTTTGTGAAGCTTTAAAAGTTATACAAACTATATACATATGTTGTTTAACATATAGAGTCAATGTTACATTGATTTGTGTAAGAGTAATTAATACCTTTTACATGGGTTTGTGAACAATAGAGAGCAAATAGTTTTCCTTTGTGTCGCATGTGACCAAAGATGGCGCTGCCTGTAAACTTCTCGTTAAGTGTTGTAGTTTTTGGCTCCAGCATATTTCATTTTGGGTTAAATACTATTTTCTTGATATAACAGGTTGTTCTAGATTAATGTTATTAGTGTTACAATGTGATGTATATTCTTGAACTTTATGAAAAGATATACTTTGCCAGTCTTCAGCTCATGCATTCTGACAGTCGTTAGTAGTAATGTGCTAGTTTTTTTAAATTTACTCTATGAGTGAGGTTAAATAATGGAACCTGTGAGAACCTAGAAATTCTACATTTCATCATTAATGTTTTCTTTTGCATAGTGGTGAACTAAACAGAAACATCACTTAATGGACTAAAGAGTATTCATTAATACGGTAGTACACTGATTGAACTCAGGATTATTTTAATGAAAAATGTGTGTTTTATTTGGAAACAAAAAGGAATTGTAACCAGCCTATGTATTTTGTTTTATTTGTGATGTTGTTGATCTTATCGTGATCTGTATTGATTTTGTTATTGAAATAACATGGAAATGTAGAAAATACAAAAAAGATACAAAAGAGGAGGGAAAAAAAGATATATTTTGTATATTAGCAAATAAATTAGACTGAGCGAAGCTAGACTGCGGCTGAGTGAAGCTAGACTGCACAGAAGTACTTGTCGCCTGTCTCATTCGTCTGTGACTCAGCTTGTCAAGTCGCCAGTTGCTGGTTTACATGTTTGAACAGCCAATCAGCTCATAGCAAAGTCAGCCGGTCATCTCCACCTGCTCGTTTTTTTGTTTTCACCGTTTCATCAATACTAGAAATGCAACTGTAGCAAGTAACTCACTATCACTATTCTCATTCATATTTTAAGGTGCTACAAATTATATCCAGCCACAAAAAAAGTGTGAAAAGCTGGCAGTTAGAACAGAAGTAGAGAGAGTCGTTGCTATGGAAACGATACCGTCTCATCTAGTTGCATTGGTGTAAACTGGAAGGTTTCAGAACATTGCAGACCGGCCCATTGCAAGTAGTTGTAAGTTTCAACTCGTCTCATTGCTAATCTTTGGTCTGAACTGGGCTTTAGGTGTCATTTGGAATTCTTTGTGTTATAACCATCGTAAATCCATGTAGTTCTACAGTGCAGTGGCTCCACACAGTTATTTTAGCATCTTTCTTGAACACTTACATTTATTTTGTGCCTAAAACTAAAACCCAAACCCAGCCTGTGACCCGAAACTATATTTTTACTTTATTTCATCCATTGCTGTCTGTTAGCTCGCTAGGTTAATACGACCCATTGTCTATACCCTACTTTCCTAAGGCCTTACTGGAACTGTCCTGCCTGCATCATAGTCACACTTTTCAAGGTGCCCATGCCTGTCTGCAGCCTCAAAAATCAAATTAAAATCAAAAACAACTTGGCAACTTTGGATTTGTCTAAAAAAACTGTATAATAGTATTCCGATTGAAGGTCAAATTCACAGAGGAGGTTACATCAACGTCAACTTCTATGTGACTGTGTTGAAACTATGTTAGTGCAACAACTAGTCCTATAGACCAGATTAAGGGCGGATAAGTTCTCCAGCAGAACCCTTGTTGCTACTTGGATTCTTTGTGAGCTCCCTCAGAGCAGAGCCTTTTCTGCTAAATCAACTGTAATTATTTGCTGTAAATGGTCAGTTCCCTGATGTTAAGAGCAATAGTTTATTCAGTTTGAACGTATTACATTGAAAATGAAGGTCTAAGCACACTTGCCAGCTTTGAAGTTGTTAAGACACTAAAATCTTACATGCAAAGGCATCATCATGATTTTGGTCAGGGGCCTCTGAAAACATAGCTGAAGAGAGACTTATCAGGTAGAGAAACATCCCACCTTCATCACTGCTTCTGTTTTGTATTAGAAAGACAAGTTGGGAGGAGGTTTGGAAGCGGATCTGGGTTGTGTTTAGGCTGGTGCGTTGCCTTTTTCTTTTTTCTTGTCCTGAGAGGCTTTCTACTTAAATGCTGCTCATGTAGTTGCCGTGTGTTTTGACATAAATTGTGTTTAGCACTGCATGTTGTCAGTTTACAGAACCAGTCAGAACTTACTCGTAACATGAACCAGTTATAAAACAAGTTGTTGCTGTGGTATTGCAGGCTGGTACTGAAAATTGGAATTAAGATGTTTTTTTCCCACTCTAAATGGAAATTCATCCTGAGACATGCTAAAAGCACTAAATTGCCTACGTGGATCATCCCCCCCTCCTGCCACAAGCAATAATCAAAGAAGCATGATAGGAGGTAGAATTCCACTTCTTCAGGCAATCAGTGTGCATGAAGAAGATCTACAGTAAAGGCCTGGCTGTGCTCCCAGATCCACACAGGACACCCTCATTTAGATCTGATCAGAGAACAGAATCACCCCCATTAATCCACATATTAATTCTACAAGCTTTCTTTTTCTCAGAGTTTCTCTGATTCACATGTTTTGCTTCCATTCATCCTGAAGCTATAATAGATTTTCCTAGAGAGATACTGTCTTATTTTCAACAGCTATTGTTGAGCCAGCTTTTTGCTACTGGTATTAACAACTCTGAGCATTTCTGACATTCCACCCACTAGAGCGTCACCCTGAAATTTTGCCTTTGCTTTTGTTGCCATTTTGCTTGCTTATTCTTTAAAGCCAAAGAGCAGATTCCCAGTTCCCTTCATACACTTACTGTATATCAGCCATATTAGAGAAATAAATCCAGAAATTAAAGGATGGAAAAAGAGCAGGAGAACAAAAAGAGGAAACATGCTTTTGTAATTTCCCAGAGCAGCAGGTGGTTTTCATCCTTCTGAGAGAAGTTGAAAACAGGTGTTTGAAAATGTCCCCGCTGCATTTTGTATATGTAATCAAAGTTTGTGGTAATAACAGTTTGTGGTTGACTATGTTTGTCAATGTGTCAGTACAATGTGGACTGTTGTTTTTTCAGTAATACTTTTCAGAAATGTTGGCCAGTGGTGACTAGAGGAAATTTTAGAAGCTGTGTGATGACATAAAAAGTCAATGCAGTCATGAGTGGATGTGGACAGACACATATTAGCCCCAGACGGTGTGGCTTGAGATGAAGGTGCATCCACACTTGTTGAAAATGTTTCAACTTCAGTAAAACCTTCAGAGCCTCAGAGTAAATGGGTACAAATGGTAGCTATTTTGTTAACAGTTAAAAACGTGCCACAAACATCTTTAATTGATAATAGTATCTGTAATCCTTTACACTGTGTCTCGTATAGCTGGAAAAACACTTATTGAGAAGAGTTAAATAATCTATATAAATGTGAACTATGACATGGCAGGGATGTTTGGAGTGGGATTTATTTGATTTCCAAACAAGTGCTAAACATAAATAACCCCCAACACACGTATTATGGGTGAACAAAGTGGGGCTTTCTGCTTCTCTTGTGGCCAGGCATTTGATCTGCTGAATAAGGCCTTGATTTGTAACCAGGGGCAAGATCTCTGGTAGGAGCAGTCTGGTCCATTATCTTTTAGTGTGTGCATAGCAAATGTAATTTTCAGTAATGATAGCATGTACTCTGCCAGTGAGCAGGGAAGATAAGTTCATTATATCCTGTTCTCCCTGATCTGCAGAAGTTTACTTTGAGGATGGAGAAAAGTTCATTTTGGTGTCTGTAGTTACTGTCTATAGCATAATGTAAACGCTGCCGCTTTAAGGCTGCTGCACAGCCCATTGTTGCTTACTAATTGCAAGGCACTTGAAACTGCTCATTCTTTTACTACTCTAATAGCCCTTTACTTCAAGAAGGGCCAATTATGTTCGAGCATTGTTTCCTCTTATGTGACCAAGGTTTCAGACTCTGTGTGAGTAACCCTTTGTTGCCAGTCTTTAGACATTTTAATGACCAAAAGGCAGTACCACATTGGCGTTTGATTTTCACAGTGTGCCAGGTTATTTTCAGGAGGGACTTCAACAACCAGCTGTCAAAGTAATTTATTAGTCACAAGGAGTACCACTCAGCCTGTAAAAACAGTTATATAATTTCTTCTGTGGCCGATCTGAGAAAATAACCCTGACGATGTCATCAGAGTTATCTCAACTACAAACTTAAAACAGAAAGCCTGCATCGCAAACTGGGGGCCACAAAATTGGTATTTACCAGGGAGGAAGGGGCTAATGACATATTCTATTGAGTTACATTGTGGGAAGTGTAGGATAGAAAACACTACCGTTAATTAGACCTTGGGTTTGTAGCTCTGATCATCTCTATCACTTGTGCTAAAATTGTACACACCAAGTTCATTAGGTGAATTTCTGAGATCTGGGAACACAGTGACACCACTAAAAAAAAGGTTCAACGGGCTGATAAACACAAGCAGTCAGATGATCAGAAAGTTGGAAACAAGTAATTATGATAGGTCAAAGTTGAAGGAGGAAGTACAAAGTAACTGAAGAATGGATGGCAAAAGCTATGTAAAAAGCCCAAGTTGTAATAAGCTGTAGTTCTCCTTTAAACTAACTGTTTAGAAATTTCAGAAACATAATATCAATGTACGTATTGGCGATTAAATAAACTGTAAGTGAAGAAAACAAGAAAACAGTAATTAACCATGTACTGTCAACATAGTTTTAGCCCTGCAGTCAGCTGTGGACCTCCAGTATGTCTGTGCTGTTCACAGTCCCACTGCAGATTGTAGAAAGCTATCTGGGCACAGATTCTTGGCCGCTGTCTGGTACATTGTTGACCAATGTGAGCTGTGTTAAATGAGGCTTAAACTGGGGCAGGGTTTAGCACTCATCTGCCTAAGACCGCTGCCCACCCAGCACCATCTTTCCACAGTGCCATGCCAACAGATCCCTGGGGTGTCACACTCCATTTGCACTGGCATCACCCACCATGGCAAGAGTTCCCTGGCTTTGATGGGGTTGAGCTTTTTGAAGTGACAGACAAACATTCACTCGTTCATATAGATCAATATTTCCTTGTTATTGAGAATTTTCTGTGTTTCCTGCATGTTTTGTCTTTGACATTTTCAGCTGACTAAGCTGTAGTCCATTTGTGTGACATTTAGCTTCTATGAAGTGGTGTGGATCCATGCCCCTTAAACCAGACTGAATAAGATGCTATCAGTTTTAAATGAATGCAAACTAATGTCATGGCAACACTTAACTTACTTAACTTTAATTTATAGCTCAGAAAGCATAATTGTGCACATTGGAGCACAGCAGAGCCAGAATGTGACCTTTTTAAATATAAATGCCATGCTGCCACTTTGTATAGATTGCATTTCACACATTTTCAGAGCCTATATTATATTTTAATTTATTAACAATTTATTGACAGCAATTGGAAGACAGAATCTGTTTGGCACTCTTCATATTTAGCATTTGAATCACTGAAACACAGTGCCTTGTTAAATAGATTTTTTGGAGTGTGTGTGTTTCCCAGGTAGAGTCTGTGTATGTTTCTGCCTTCTTCTCTACAGCTGTCTAGGTGCACTAGGGAAGCTTTGACAGAAGAGTGCATCTGTGTATCGGAGCACACTTTGCCTCCCCATCACACCTTATTCTCTCTGATAAAAGGCCCTAATGGCTAAATATTTTAATGTCTGCTCAGAGCAAGTGAAGACAAAATCCTGCTCACCATCTGCTGCAGTTGCAGATGCTCCCCTCTCAGTGAGCTGAACAGATTCATTGGTGGATGTTTTAATTTCACGCTGGTGTTGGGAGACCTTCTCCAGAACAAATTATTCCAGCCTCACAAGAGCCATCTCTGTAACCTCTGGGGAACACAGCATCTGGATTAACCTTTGTGTACAGTCAGCCTTTGATCTGTGAGTGTGTGTGTGTGTGTGTGTGTGTGTGTGTGTGTGTGTGTGTGTGTGTGTGTAACACATGTGGACAGAGGAAGGTGATTAGAGGAGTTTATTCCCATCACTAATCCAGCTCAGATGTGCAGAGTCTGCTGTGACCATCCTGTAGGGAAAATCTATTTATGGTAACAGAGAATGTACACCATGATGTAATGTGTACAACATATATTAATCATTATACAACAGGCTTTGCAGGGAAGCTTTTTGATAAATCACCAATGGAGTTTTTACCTATGTTAAAATGTAATCAGCACATTCATTACACGTTATCAGAAGCTGCCCCACTGTGGCTCAGGACATAGAGCAGGTCGTCCACTGCTTGGTACCTTGCTGCCATCGTTGTGTGAGTATGTGCATGAATGGGTGGCAAAAACCTACAGAAATGTAGCCATTTAATTCAGCTAAGTGTTGTAAATTTGTGCAATCAAGGAGTTTCAATTGGTTATGGTAAATTAGTGAAATGAATGTGGATTGAAATTAAGTGCGTACTTTAACAAGTAGGAACTTGCTCACACAGAATAATTAATTTGTTTGCACAAATTGTGAAAGATGAAAATGAGGTTACAAATGAACCAAAACAAGTATGCAACATATATCTTGTGCCCTTGAAGCTGCCTAGTATTATCATATATTTTTGTTATTTGTTATATTCGATAGTGACTTCTCTACCCTGTTTGTGGCTCTCAGCTCCAAGCCCATTGGTTCCTATTGAAGACGTAAGTCTTTAATAACACCTCATGAATATATTGTTTCATTTTTGAAAATGCTCATGCTCATGTTGTGTCTATAGTCGTATTTTGCTGTGTTAATGCTGCTGGGGCTAGAACTCCTCTCCCTCTCCTCTCAACTGGCCACACTTGTCTCTGCTGCAACTGGATGCATTGCAGTTGTAGGATCTGTGAATTGCTGATGGCGTTTTGTTCACCAGGGACCTGTTCTTCAAATGTGGCTTAAATAATTCAGGCTAACATGCTGTTATCAGGCTAAAATATTCAATTCAATTCAGTTTTATTTATATAGCGCCATATCATAACAAAGTTATCTCAGGGCACTTTAAAATAATCGTGTTTATTCTCATCCAGCTAATTTTGGTTCTTGGATTGTGATTTGTGAATCCTGGATGAATTTATCTTGAATAGCAGTGTGCTCTAATTTTGAAATAAAGGCAGAATGAGTAGAGAGTTGAAACCATGATCATCATTTATATGTTTGGCTGAGTGCTGATCATGTGATTGCAGGTACATGTGGTAGGTGTGTTGGGAACCCTCCCAGCATACACTGGGCAACAGATTCATGGATAGAAGTCTCATTTTAATTCAATTAAATTTTATTTATATAGCACCATATCATAACAGGGCACTTTTTCATATATAGCAGGTCTAGACCGACTCTATATATTTACAGAGGCCCAACAATTCCCACCATGAGCAAGCACTAGGTGACAGTAGCAAGGAAAAACTCCCTTTTAACAGGCAGAAACCTCAAGCAGAACCAGGCTCTGGGTGGGCCGTCATCTGCCTCAACAGGTTGGGTTAAGAGAGAGAGAAGGAGGCATGTAAAAATGTTCCTGCATTTTTACGGGTGTCATTTTGTTCTACATTGTGCTCCACAACGTTTCCACAGTTTCATCACTGAAACAATTAGAATTACCAGTTACTATGGTTAGGCTACAACTGAGGTGTTTAACTTAAAACTTTTAAAATTAATTTTTCATTAATTTAGTATTTTGTAAATAGTATAGGTAACTCTAACATTTAATTGTGATAAATACACCAACAGATGTATTGATTTTACAATAACCTGCATGCTCTCTTCTGAAATCATAATTATATCAGCACTCTTTCATTATAAACCTAAGAAAGCAGATCATTTGTATTTGAAAATGACTTAATGTATGGGGTTCACTGTAAGACCTCTTGGTCATGATCCAGCTAAGTGTATAAGCTGCACTTTTGCAGGTTTGTTGCTCTGACAACAGGTCCAGATGAATTTTAAACCAGCTTTGAAGAACCAAAAAATCCAGACTCATGTCAAATAGTCCACATTCTAATGTTGATAACTCGGTTATCCACGTACGAAGAACGGGGCCCAGGAGTAATAGTGTTTGGACAACAATGGATTTCTATAGCACAGAGGAATAATATATTTGGCTTTTGATACACACAATACTCGTAATGAATGTATCCTACTGATACATTCATTGTTGGTTTTGGCCTTTTTATGGGATTTGTTGACAATAAGAGCAATATAGAATATATTGCCTTAACCTTTAAATAGATACACATGAAGGCTCTTGCAACAACCTGTCCTTTAAATGTAGATTTGTAGCACACTTGAGCTCTGTCCAGCTGGTACACAGCAACTACATGGAACCAGCAGCTTCTCTTCATCTTTTTTTCCCAGTGCAGTGCCTCCTTTTTTTGACGAGGCCAGTGAGTACAACTGAGTATGATTTCCCAGGACTTCTAACTATCCACACTATCATAATACTAAAATACACACCTTGACCTTAATAGCATTTCATCAGCAGAAAGATAGTAGACTTGTGCCGCCAAAGTGCCTTTGAGAAACCTGCAGGGAGCTGTGGGAAAAGGGGGAAAAGTGGAGCTGAGAAAGAGTTTCCAGTGCCTAGAAACATTTGTGATGATATATGTGACCAAATTGGTTGCAAACGTATTTCTGAGACTGTCCTCCCCAAAAATACGGCCGTATTGGTGGTCTGTGCAGCAGCTTATTACAACCCATATTTACGTTTATTGTTAGGCGGCGACCTATAAAGAGCACCAAAGTCCACATAAGGAGGAGGTTGGGGTGGGTGGGTCAAACAACACAGGAGACTGCTTTTCGTGTCCAGTGTGAAACCAAAAGTCAACCTTGACTTATTTTAACTTACGTACATAATTTAAATTGCTACATTAATAACTAATGTACTTATTTTAACCCAAACCATGATCTTTTCCTAAACCTAACCAAGTAGTTTTGGTGCCCAAACTGCGACTGCTTCGCAACGTTAATCACACGTTTATTATTGTTACCATGACGACTAAGGTCCAGTACAACTATATATGTCGTTCTGGGAGTCATTGGCAAATGACCTATTATGTCCTTTAGGTTGGAGGACTTTTGTTACTTTTGTTAGAAGTCGACAAACGACTTTTAACAAAATATTCAGCTTATTCGTTTCAGCAACAAGGAAGAGCTTCGACTCCATTATTTTGTCTTTTAACTTCCTGTCTACACTGGAAGTGGGAATGTGTCGCGCTGTGTAGGCTGACATCTGCTGCTTCTGATCAACTTCCATTTGACATTTTAGCAAATATCTGATTCGTTTTATAATATAACAGCGTGAAGGCCTGCCAGAGCTGGAAGAAAATGAGCAGTCTGACAAACATCAACCACTATTTACATAGTGGCCCTAATTAGATCAGTTCTCCCTCACTGGGATCAGCTGGTCATCTTACTGTTATAAGTCATGATGACTGGTCAGAGTGTGTATTTGGGTTTTATTATGTGTTTATAGCAATATGATATTATAACACAAGTTCTCTGAGTGGCTGTTCAAAACGTGTGTTAATACAATATTTCTTCATCCAAAACACAGTCACAGTGGAGACTCATTTGGTTTGTTTCACTATTACACAGTTCAGTTTTCCATGACATTATTATTGTGTAGCAACCTGATTATTCCAATTTATATTATCAGTAATATTTATTTTACATATTACATAGTTGTCTGAAATCAGCAAGAATGAAAATGCATCTTTTCACCCAACAAAGTAAATATCATCTGGTTTAGTTATCGTTTGTAAATAATGTTAACTTCATAACCTGCATCATCTAACTGATGAGTTAGCATCAGAGCTAAGCTAGTTAACGCCAAACTTTGCTTCAAAGATCATCTTTTTAATCTGATATCTATTTTATATTTGTATTCTTGACTTGCTTTTTTACAGTACTCACTTTTTATTGGCTTTCATTTTGTATATTATTTTTTATTTTTCTCTACTATGCTTATTTATGCACCAATACACCAAAGCAAATTACTTGTATGTGAAAACCTGATTCTTTACTGTAGCCAGCAATTTTTTGGAAGTTAAGAGACAAAACTGGACGTGGAACACACGAGAAAAGGGGTGGGCCTTATAAGGTCAATATTAACATAATTTATGCTGCTAAATATTTATATCAGTATTCAATGTTCTATGCACAGATATAAAAGGACTATAAGCATAAAGATAGTAACACATTATGGAGTGTAGTGTTGGTCATGTGGGAATTTTGACCTTATTAAGGGAAAGATCAGGGAGTCACCAAAATCGTTAACAGTCATCCTCTGTGAATTAATTAATATCTGTACCACATCTCATGGCAACCTGGCCCAAAGTTGGTGTGACATCTTGCTCTGGGCTAAAGTGTTGGACTGATGAACAGACCGGACAGACAAACTGAAAACGTGCACAAATACACTACGTGAGCTACACCAATATGTCAGTTCAGTTGTACCTGCTGATAGCAACATGGTCTTTGTCTGTCTAACTAACTGTATAACAACAGTGGAAACTATAAAGTTTGCCTCCAATAAAAAAAATTTATATTTATCTTCCATCGCCATTTCCATTAATGTAATAAGAAATAACACTTTGGTCAAACTTTAAAATCAAACATCTTAGACTAAAATGTTGGAATTACAAAATCTACATTGAGCTGCTTTGCTGTAATATTTTTCTTATATTTCTCATCCAAAAATTTAGTCCCCTGACAAGTTGGGGACTGTGTTGTTGCCAGTGTAACTGGCTACTGCAGCAGTTGAGTAGCGTGGTGGTTATGAGTGCTGCTTGGGGACTGGGTGCCCAAATCCCAATTGGGGATGTACTGTTTCAGTAAATGAAGGCTGTAACTGATATGGCCGTATGAGCAAGGAAAGTTTTGCCTGAAGTTTGCACGGAAAGCTGTAAAATATTCATTTATTCCAACTCTGGACAGGCCAGGGGGGTAGATAGTAGTGATGGTGTTGTTCTTTGATGATGATGATGGTGATTTTGGCTAACTGTGTTGATTTTGTTTATGATGACATTGTCGGCTATGTTGTTTGCATAAGGTTGTTGAATTGTACTTACATATTTATGTTGTATTTTTATCAGTGATTTATATATTTAGTTATTATGTATTAGTGGTGTTAATCTTTTAATTGATGAGTTTGCATCATTCAGTGCCCCCCCTCCCCCTGATGTAGGCCTTTTGTATTTTATTGTCTTGTATCGATGTCATGCTGCAAAACCAATTGCCCTTCGGGGACAAATGAAGTTGAAAGTGATGTGTATTAAAACCCAGTAGTGATCACAGAGAGCAAGAGGGGACAGAAAGGACGTTCAACCAGCTGAACTGTGTCTGTCCCATAATCCTGTCCAGATGTTTGCTGTGATGCACAATTGAGTTTTTTGCAGTCTAAACCAGGATGAAGAGATTTAGCTGTTTTCCTGTTGTTTAGGTGTTTTATTGTGGACAGAGAACAAACTGAAAATCCAAGTCTGAATGTTTCCCATGTAAACTTTTTTTATTCAGCCATATGTAGTCTTAGCTTTATACCTGTCTGTCCATTAAAGCCTCCAGAGCCAAAGAAATTAGAAGTGAAGTGAATATCATTTTCTTTTCTTTCATCATGGTGCCTGGCCTGGGCTGCTCACACACATGCTCTGACACACAGGCTGTTTAAGTGTGTGGAGAAGGTTGCTTGTGGTGGGTTAGACTGTCAGGATTACTCATGGTTGGAGCAATAGCAGTATCATTGTGAGTCATAGAGCCAGGCACAAATCAGTGGACTTTTAGCTACTAACTCCTGTGGACCAACAGTATGCTGACAGTCACCTATGATTCACGATTGACTTCAGAGCTATTGGGCTTTATTCAGTTCAAAGTGTATTTTCAAAATTCTGCTTGCTCACATTTGCCTCAAAATTTAAATTTGTAAAACACATTTACTCTCCTATTTCACAGAGCTAATTTAGACGCTGAACTCAAGGGCCTTTTTTTAACTGTGGGTAAATAAGCATTCCATTAATACACTTCATAGCGCAGAATCCTAATTGGTACCTGCAGGTAGCATGTTGTGATGGTCTCAACTGTGCCTCATGATTCACTGACTGCCCCCTTTCATATCAGCAGAGCTGCTGTGTCATGTTTAAGAGGGTAATCACATCTAAATACCCACCCCCTTCACTTTTGCTCTGGCCCTGATATCTGAGCATACTCTGCAGGCTGCCTTTTTAATGAAGCTGTGCACTGTGGTTGTGTTGAAAAATGTTCAATACAGATACAACACAAGTTGTTGCATTGCTTTGTTGCTCTAATTTGCCACTTGTGAGACTTCCTATTTTAAAGTCCATGCATCAGGGAGGTCAGGGCTTCTTCTTGAAATGCAGTTATTACTAAAAATGACTGAATATGTACAATAATAATATTTTTGCCTAATCTGATAACAAATAATTTCTGTGGTCATTTTGGCTGATGCATATTTGTCAGTACAGTAGCATCATGTGGGTATTTTTCAGCAGTTATACTGTTATACTGTAACTTTGATGTTTTATTGCAGATGCAAATGTACAAAATAGGTTATTTAAATACAACTTTTACAGGAACATTATTAGTTATGATAGTTCTTATATTCTGTTTCTATGGTTAAGATTTGGGTAAGTTTTAGGCACATAAACTACAGTACTTGTTGTACTTGTTGTTGTTTTTACAGTCTACACATGTCGTTTGTTCAGTCTTATCATCTGTGAAGCGCTTTGGACTGCACTAACCTGTATGAAAGGTGCTATATAAATAAAGTTTGTTTGATTGATTATGACTCATCACTGACCTTGACCATGAAGAGATGACAATTCTAAAAAAGTTAGGTTATTGTCACACTTGTTTGTGCCATTATATTTTTCTATTGGTGATGAAACTGAAAGAAGTTTACCTTGGTTGCAAACGCTCTCAAGCCACTAGAGGGCAGTCACATTTAGATTGAATGGTCTTGCAACGTGCATCCTTTTTCTGCAATTTTTTTGACACTCTCTGACTCTGTGTGTGTGGTGCTGTTTGGCTGAGGTGTCTCTATGAGACTACTGCCTTAATACAGAGAAAGGATTGCCGTAACTTTTATTTGACTTCCTTTGTCTGCTAAAGTTACAGCTCATTACGGTCTCCTGCTGCAAATCATGCATCTACAATAATGTTTAATGCTAACTAGTTGTTTTGTGTTTTTGTTGCCTCAGTGCTGTTGTTGCAGTCTCATTCATCTGGACAGACTCACGTTGAGATGACACCCCCACCACATGCAGCAATTAGCGCACTGGAGGTGGCCTTGATGTGGCAGAGAAAAATGCTAAAGCCCGAGGGTACTGCCGATGCTCTGCTTTTAGGTTAAGAATAATTCAGAATCAGAATCGAATTTATTGCCAAGTAAGTTTTCACATACAAGGAATTTGCTTTGGTGTATTGGTGCATAACTAAGCATAGTAGAGAAAAATAAAAATATATACAGACATATAAAATAAAGCCACTAAAAAGCAAATACTGTAAAAAATCAAGTCAAGAATACAAATATAAAATAGAGAAATTAGCAATAAAAAATGTGAAGAAATAAAATATAAATAATAAAATAAAATAGAATAAGATAAAATGAGAAAAAACTGTACAATAATAAGAAAATGAAGATATGATGGACTGCAGCCTACTGCTGGAAGGGTTTCAAAGAGTTTGTGACTGGGGTGGGAGGTGTCAGCCACAATCTTTCCTGCATGCCTCAGGGTTCTGGCTGTGTACAGGTCCTTGAGGGAAGGCAGATTGCAGCCAGTCACCTTCTCTGCAGAGCGAATGATACGCTGCAGTCTGCACTTGTCATTGGCAGTGGCAGCAGCGTACCATATGGTAATGGAGGAGGTGAGGATGGACTCAATGATGGCGTTGTAGAAGTGCACCATCATTGTCTTTGGCAGGTTGAATTTCTTCAGCTGCTGCAGGAAGTATATCCTCTGCTGGGCTTTCTTAGTGAGTTCCTGGCTGATGATGGTGCCCAGGAAGCGGAAGGACTCCACAGTGCTGACTGATCTTCCACCTGTAGGTGGACTTATCCCCACCAGAGATGAGCCTAATGAGGGTGGTGTCGTCCGTGAACTTCAGGAGCTTGACAGATTGATGACTGGAGGTGCAGCTGTTGGTGTACAGGGAGCAGAGTAGGGGGGAACGGACACAGCCTTGAGGGGGGAACCATTCATTTGTAATATGACATACTAATAGGAATTCACATGCACAAATAAACAAATTTACCCTGATACCTGCCAGGCTCTGTATAGACCAGGGGGGCTCCAAACAGTTTCAGGGGAGGATCTGAAACATATCTTCAAAATTATCAAGGCTCCATCTCAAAGGCAGCTGATTCTCTGCAAGAAATCCCAAAACATCAATAAGACACGTAGTACTGGTTTTTACTTGACTGGTCAGCATTAAGGAGTGTGGAAATCTCCTTGCCAGTAGCAATGCGCCTCTCATGCTCCCTCCACCTCATCACACTGTTAAGTGTTATGTTACCCACTGTGCATGTGGGAAAGGGGCATGATAGTGTTGCTGACGCTGTTATTGCTGTCGAGCACAAATTTCAGTAAAGTCTTAATATGTACACTTGTCGTTGTACTTATTGAGCTAACATTGGTAGCAGAGGATGTCCACTGGCAATTAGAGGAAGTCTTACGAAAAATGGAAAAAACGAAATTGAAAATTGGAAGCTGATTACTGACCTGGAGAAGAAGAAGCAGGCCTTGACGGCTGTCGCTAATGGGAAGAGCAAGGGACAATGCACTGAAAATTGCTGCAGTGGACTTGAACAACCATGAGGGAATTACTACACTTCTGGCAAATTTGTACTTTGTGTTTTTGAAAGATGAAAAGGATCACAAGTAGGCTACAAGGCATACACAGAGTTTGAGTGGATCACAAGAGAAAATGGCGTGGTTAATTACATTGTCGAATTTGAACATCGGTACAGCAGAATATGTAAGTTCAAAATTAAGCTTCTAGATGCTGTGTTAGCTTTCAAGCTACTAGATACTGCAGGACTTAATGTTAAAGACAAACAGTTGGCCCTTACCGTTTGTCTAAGTCTCTTGTTGGTGAACATGAAGTCAGCCTTGAAGAGAACAGAAAGGTGCTGATGAACTGTGTGTGAGTGGGGATGCTGCTGACTGCACACAATACACGCAATTTACCGGCAAGCAAGAAAGTAGGTCAAGTTCATGAATTCAAACAGCTGTTCAGGGCACGAATTTGCTCAACAGATATGGGAGGAAAACTGGATGTGCATTCTGCCAAAGCACATATCACTGGGCAAAAGATTGTCCACACAAAAATGAACACGCAAAATTAACATAAGATAAGAGACTGACAGATGTGGTTGAAGAATGCCACATTCCTTTGTTGTCACAACAATTATTGTTTGACATCGGATAGAATCAGCTGCAATTGACACACCTTGCACTAGAATGGTGTGTGGAGTAAAATGACTTGATAATTACGTGAGTGGACTAACAGAGTGAGTTATTGAAAATGGGGGACACAAAGACTGTAAGATCATTAAAGTTTGGTGATGGGAGAGTTGTTCATTCGAAAAAGAAAGTAAAAGTTCTAGCCATGATAGGACAGACTAGATGTCAAATCAAAACAGAAGTTGTCCCAGTAGATATCCCTTTGCTTTGAAGCAAAAAAGAGCAGGTGCAGTTTTGGACATTGAAAATGACAAAGCCACAATGTTCAAGCAACCAGTGACACACGGACGCATCATTTACTACATCGAGAAATGTATAGATGATGTTGTACCGAGGATTACTATACAGACATTCCTGAATCAGAAGCTGTGGGTTAATTCAATTCAATTCAGTTTCATTTATATAGCGCCATATCATAACAAAGTTATCTACAGGGCGCTTTTTCATATAGAGCAGGTCTTGACCGACTCCTTATCTTTAAAAGGGGTTAAGGGGTGGGGTGGGTCCTTGCCAAACATAAAGCACAGACCGACGCTTAAAACTCGGGTGATTTGGAGGAGTACAGGAAATCCAGGTATGTGCTCTGAAGAGCTATTAGTAGAGATCCAACTCCAGGAACATGTGGTCTGGACTAAGAACACAGACTAAATCACAGACTACAAATTGAAAACCACCCATGCTGAGATAATGTCTGCATCTCTCCCAGATGAACTGAACACCTTCTATGCACGCTTTGAGAAGAACTTCCCAACTGAGGAGGTACAGAAGACCCAGGACCCCTGCCCACTAGTAATATCCAGGGCAAATGTGTGTAGATCCTTCAAAAGGATTAATCCATGCACATCCAACGCACCTGGACCTGATGGCATTCCTGGCTGAGCTCTCAAGGTGTTTGCAGATCACCTGGCAGATGTCTTCACAGACATTTTCAACCTCTCACTGCTCCAGTCTGTAGTCCCAAAAAGACCAACACCCTCTGCCCGAACAACTAGACTCACCTCCACCATCATGAAGTGCTTTACACTGTTTGTCAAAATTTTCATCACCTCCTCCTCACTGGACCCACTTAAATTTGCATACAGACCAAACAGATCAACTGACAACACCATCACCCTAGCCCTCCACACTGCCCTCTCCCACCTGGACCAGAGGAACACATATGTGATAATGCTGTTCATTGACTTTAGTTCAGCATCAACACCATTGTGCCCTCCAAGCTCAGTCACCAAGCTCAGAGATCTGGGACTCAACACTGTGACTTGATCCTGAAATTCCTGACAGGCAGACACCAGGCTGTGCAGCACCACATCCTCCACCCTGACTCTCAACACTGCAGCCGATTCTTCATCAAAGTCCAGCTTGTCTTAGAATGCAACATATACCCAAGTATATAGAAAATACAACACATGCATGTAATCATCTGCACAAATACAAACAAATCACTGATGCCAGTGAAGGACAATAATGGCTAACATGTTATCTTGTACAGTGCAGAACAGTCACACCATAGCTCTGAGGACCTTTCATTAAACCACTGAGTGAATCCCCGACCAGTTATAGTGCCCTCACACCAGTGGTCTAAAACTGAGCATTGGTCCACACAAGGTCCGAGTCCACATGAACACACAGATGCACATGAAAACTGGCTCAGAAGCCACTGATTATAAATGAGCATTGTGCTGGCCTGTGGGTAAATTACTCTCTAAAATGATTCATTCAGAGCAGAGTACTGAGTAAACACTCACATCATCCTTAAAACTGAAGTTCACTCTGCAAACACAGATTGTGGAAATTTCCAGGTGAGTGATATTTCATGAAGAAATAGATAGATTTCTTTATCATTCCCAAGGAGCGACCAAGACTCATTATTAGTCAATATTGACATCCTTGGTTATCTGATGGTTATATAATGTCAGATAAAGAAAAGGTGATTTGGGGGCTGGATGTTTATTGCTGCTTGCCCTCACTCTCGTCAAGCACACTGTGACTTACATTGAACTACATTGAGCAGTCAGTAAATTCTAATTCCTGCTACTTACTGAGGTAGCTAAATGCAGTCACTTTCTCTGCCAGCCTGAATGTTGCTCATATGAGAGGGAACGTAATTGGAGGTGGTACAGAACATTTGGAAACAAGACTAAAACCTCAAGCCTACTTGCCCCTACAGGCTGAAATGTTCATTACACTCCACAATAATGTTGGATCAAATGGAGAGCATACTGATGATTTAGCTTTAGAAGTTCTGCCAAATATGTTTGTAATTGTTTGTATATAGAGAAAAGGTCATGGGGTCATTAAAATCTAGCTCAGGGGGATGGTATCAAACCTCAGTTCACTTGAGAACCATGGCATCTTTTGTCTCTAAAAAACAATAAAAACAAAAAAATCATTTGCTCTTGAAAAGAGCATCATTTTGGCATTGGCAGTATCAAATAAATGTCAAACAATATCCAGCCCAGTGGTCATGTAGGATCAGTGTGCTCAGCAAATTTCTGGGATATACTGTATAGAGCTGTTTCCACAGGAACCTAACATCCTGTAACTAAATTTAGGCACTGCTCAGGAGATGGTACTACATGCAAGTTCCAGGTACTCTCGTAGGGTTCTGGCAGTGCTGTTAATCATGATAAGTCAACTAAATGTGTTATAAGTTGTTTGCATTATTTGCCACAACTTATACGGTTAAATTGTGCATATGTCATGGGTTGTTGAGGCTGTTGAAACTATTTGGGTTACCAATTCAACTACTCATTGCAAAAGGCAACACAGCATTAATAAAGCAGTGTTCGGATATCGTATATATTTTCAAAATCCATCCCTGAACTCGCCTACTATACAGTGCATAGCAGCATAGGTCCCACTGTTGCCTTTTTAATGACACATATCTGAAACATCCTGAACTCCACTTCCCAAAAGCACCTTAAGGCGAAGATGATCTTAGTCCTATTGTAAGTCTATGGGCTACGATCATTTTAGCCTTAGGATTGCTTTTGGGACACGGGGCTCTGGCTTTAGGAAGTTCCAGGTCAGAGGTTGTTAGGTTTCTGCAGTGGAAATGGGGTTTATGTTTATTATTTTTTTAGATGTCTTCTGTGAAAAGTGATATTTTGGCCTGAGTGTGGCACTAGAAGAAAGCTGCAATATGCTGAATGGAAAGTTTTCATCATGAATGTAAATTTGTTAGCAATTTGATTTTGATATTTCTTATGTGCACGTATTTAAACATTTGGCTACATTTTGGTGTCACTAGAGGAAAGGCCACGGAGTTACCAAAAACATTTGGACTCATTGTGTAAGGAGCATAATTATCCCCAGAAAATTTCATGAATATCCAGTGATTTATTTAAAAAAAACCTGAACTCTGCATTATTCAAGGGCCATTTTTGCTCTTACAGTACTTTGGCATTAGACAAAAAGGTCAAGGGAGTTCTCCCAAAAAATTATGATTTGTCCTCTGGGGACCAGGAAAAGCCATACAATATTTTAAGTGTTGGATGGATAGGCAAACCTCACCATCCTAGGCCCCACCTCCAGTAAGGCAAAAAATACTTGTGCAGTATGTACTGTATGTACACCTCTCTCTTACTCACTCACTCACTCACTCACTCACTCACACACACACACACACACACACACACACACAGTAAGTGGTCCTTACAAGCTTCAAACCCCATTAACACCCAGTCCTGGCATCCTCTTAATATTCTTTCATATGTCTTTATTAACGCGATTTAACTGAATTATAACTTTGTAAATTGCTATGAGCTTGCAGTAACAGGCAGCATAAATGAAACTGCATCACTCAGCTACAGTCTGTATTTCTGATTGCTTTGTCTGCGCCTTGGTTCCTCTTGTGATGAAAGTATTTGTTGAAATGTGCTAGAAATATGCCATCAGTATTGAAATGGCCTGGTGCATGGAGGTTGAAATATGACCCAGGAAGACTCGTGTGGCAAAAGACACCTCCTCTGTGTCACTGATCACCAGCAAAAATGCACAGATGCAGTTTGACCAACATAAAAGTTCAAATGAGATTGAAAATCTGTGAATGGTGGTGAGCATGTCTGTAATAGTCAGTAGCTGGTAGTGGTAGATGTCATGGTAGGTCCCTGCAGGATGTTTTTTGCCATGAATTTAGAAAGTGCAGGGCTCCCAACAAGCTCCATAGATAAAATGATTTGTTTGAGGTATAGGGTCTGATGTTGTTCATTTTAGGTACAAGATTGGAAACAGTTTACTGAGATTTGAAATGACGGCGCTTCTTGGGAGCCAAACGTAGCCTGAGAGGAAGTTTTGCCTGAGAAGACAACATTACTATTCCATTTTATAATGGAAGAGGGTAATTGTTATCAGGGTAAAGACAGTCCCCTCCTCTTAGAAAGTGTTAAGGCCATAGGTTGTGGTGGTGTGTTATTGGACAGCATTACTACCTCTGTGTAGCTAAAACACATCCATCCAAGGCATCCATATAAGATGCCCAAAGTTCATGACCCTTGATGTGGCTTGGAACATGGACTGGTAAAACATGAGCTTCACCTTCAGGCTCAGCGTGCGCTGGTCATTGTACTGTAGTTAAATCAAACAGATGTGATTATATATTGAGATTTAGACTAGGACTGTACATTAATGTCAAATTCAGTTGTCTTAGTTAAATCTCCACAGGAGGTAAAATGAAGGAGAGGAAACTATTAGACTGGTTACATAACAAAACAAACAACAAGATACAACAAGTGTTATAACTGTTTTGACCTTGATGTATTTGGTGAAAATCCAGCCATATTCATTCAATACTAGTTTCTCTCTTGTTCAATGTCAAACCTTTTAGCAATTGCTATTGTCAGACCTCTTTCTCAGTATACTAGTAAATGTGTTTTTATGTGATTATTAACAGTGCATAAACCTCTGCAGAGTGAAAAGCAGCAGAGAGGTGAAACAGAGAGGACGGAGGAGAGCAGAGCACAGTGTCTTTTTGATTATCCTTCTGTTCCACTGTTCCTTTAAATTCTTGTAGTAGATGGTAGCAAAATATCCACTTTATAAAACCACACTCAAGATGCCCACAGGTTTGTGTTCTATAACCTGCCCCTTGACTCAGTGAGCACATCTACACTGTAAGCCTGCAGCAACACAAGTGAAGGAACACTTTTAAGTGTGCAGTGTGCTTCATGGTAGATTGGTGAGGTAGGGTTAGAGATTAACCCAGTAGAGGAGTGGAATAAGAAAACGCTACATCTTTTAAAAGTTGAGCAGACAACCAAAGCGAGTGAGAGAGAGAGGGAAAGAGACGAAGGATTAGCACAGCTGTGGCTCTGTCTGTCCCTTACCCAACCCGACACACACACACACACACACACACACACACACTGTTATGAGCTGACACACTCAGGTGATCTTTCCACAAAGGAACCGTAGAACAGACACAGAGTGACTCATATTTCTCGTTCTTCAAGTATTCAGTTCAATTCAATTCAGTTTTATTTATATAGCGCCATATCATAACAATGTTATCTCAGGGCAGTTTGTCATAAAGAGCAGGTCTAGACCTACTCCTTATGTGTACAGAGACCCAACAATTCCCACCAAGAGCAAGCACAAGCAACAGTGCAAAGGAAAAACTCCCTTTTAACAGGCAGAAACCTCGAGCAGAACCAGGCTCTGAGTGGGTGGTCATCTGCCTCAACCGGTTGGGTTGAGAGAGAGGGGAGGGAGGGAGCGAGGGAGGGAGAGATAGAGAGAGCGAGAGCATGAGGAAAACAAACATGCAGTAGCACAGCGCAGTTCAGTTC